>VAHH01000010.1:105846-116620 GCA_013357305.1 Radopholus similis
TAGAACTCGGGGCGCCACACCTGAAGGGGGGGGGGGGGGTTCACCGGAATGGGAACCCGGTCACTGGCCCATCTGAGCGGCACGAAGATGGTCGTGATGCCGTCGTAGTCCGTGCTGTTCCAGGGCAGAAACGCGTCCATCCAGTGGACGTCGAAATAGGCGGACAGCGTCGCCAGATTGTTGCGCTGGTCCTGGCCGGGGGAACTCAAGGACGGCTGCTCAGAAGGACCCTCTACCAGGTCCACAATTTGGTAGAGGCTGGAGCGGACGTGCACCTCAATCGAGTCTGGAACATTGCAGTTTGTTGGCATGCGGTGTTCCCATTCCTTCCCACCATGCGAGTGCAGCACCGGCCGTCGGTACGGCCTGGCCTTCGATCTGCGGGGTGCGCCCTGTTTTCGCTCCACCACAACAGAGATACCGTATGCGCTCGGCCAGCCTGCTGTTGGGGTCCTCCTCCCCGTCCGAGGGTCCCCCCTCCTCCGTCCAGTCTGCCTCCGCGGTTCGTCTCGAACCCCCCACCTGGGACTCCCTGGCCGCCTGCTGCCGCTGCTGGCTCTTCTTCTTGGCGGCGCCGATTAGTGCGGAAAAGGAGAGAGATGGGAATCGGGGGCTGGGACTTTGGACCACCGACCACTCGCTGTCGGGACCAGACACATCCGGAGGAGCGGCAGAAGCACCAGAAGCGAGAGAGGCACTCGCATTTGGCGCTGATCGGCTTCGGCTCAGCTGTCGCCGCAAAGTCTGAAGGGGAATGGGACGTCCTGAACGAATCGCCCAAATGGACCTGCAAAGCACTAGCAGCTGCTGCCTTTGCGGCATTGGCCCCATTTGGCTCGTGAACGTTTATTGGCCGGGCGGAATAATAAGCGAGTGAGCGGGTGCGGAAGAATGGCTGGACTCAACGGGGTCGATTCGCCATCAAGCATGCATTGTGTTGTTTTTGTTCCGGCACAATGGGGCGTTCAGGATTCAGGAAAAAAGCGGAAATGCCCTGGAAACGGACCAGAAAGAAGGGCCCAAAACGGCTACACCTCGAATTTGGTCCGAGATGAAGCCGTCGGCTGGGGTCAGTGCAAGAACACGTGCCGGACACAATTGGACGCGAATAATCGAGTGGGGAGCGGGCGGCAGTCAAATTGCCCGGAATGAAGCGGAAATGGACGCGCGGCACAGCTCTGCAATTATCGGGCGCAAGAAATGCGAATAATTATGGCCCGGCGATTTGCGAGGGAGCAGAAGCAGTGCATTTGATATCTGTAGACGCGAGGAATTAAGTGAATGGCGCAGGGAAGGGACACAATGGGAAATGTTGGCGGGACAGGTAATGGGAATTGGGAATGAATGCACGGTGGGAAAGGGACGGGAAGGACAGAGACCCAGATGCCGCAAGGGGCGTTCACAACGGATGCTAATGCTGGGCGGCAGGCACAGGGGAAGGGGGGGGGGCTCCACACCGGGATGAGGATCTGGCGAGTGCGGATTGAATTGGGAACCTTGCAGTGTGGTGGCACTTTGCGCCCGAACTGCGGCCGGTTATTTTGCCAAAACAACTTCCCGTCGCCGCATCCCCTTGGGGGTCATTCCCTTATCGAACTCGCGAGACGGCGGAAATCGATGCCATCCCAATGCGGCTGCACTGACGTCAAAAGGCGGCACAAAGCGGCCGCCGATGGATGGACTCTGGCACCGGGCGGCGATAATTGATGGACGTGGACGACGGAGAGGGACGGCGCCAACGGGCGAGGGGGCAAGTGTCGATACTGGATATTCGGCGGCCCAAACGAAAGGAGGCGGCCACTGGAAACGAGGAATGCGCGTAATGAGCGCGGGATTGGGACCCGGAAATGAGAAAACGGAGCGCTGGGGAGGGTGGGGCTGGGGACCCTTGGGGGCTGGGTCCACGAAGCACAGTGAGTACTGGGCTACTGAGTGTGCCTTTGCTCCCCCGACTCTGTCCCCACGGGTCCCCGAGAGCAGCTCATCCCCAGAAGTAAGCGGAAACATCTGCCCAGCCCATTCATTCATTCCTCCTCCATTGAGCCGAGATGGTCGCCACTTTCCATCCAAGATCCAAGTCTCAGCCTTTCTTCGAGCAGCTCCACAGACCAACCGTCGCCGCTCTCTCTATTCGCCGTTTTTAATCGAATGCCGGATGGCAAATGACGACAAGGGAACGGGAAGATGCCCATAAATCTCGCCCAGCCAGTGCCCCGCCACCCGTCAGCAGACACGTGTAATCCCGCAATTAGCCGTCAGCCCATCTGCACGTCTCCACTCGGCGGACAGTCTTGCCTTTTGCGTCGGCGATTGCCCCTTCTGTGCATTCGGTTGCGTGACATCTCGCGAATGCAAAGGATGCTCCAAGTTGCCGTGTTCCGGCCAAAAGGGGCGCAGCAGAGGGCCAAAAATACGCGGAGTCCATTAAATGGGTGAGTGGCCCGCTTCGGTTCTGGCCAAAAATCCAAGCAGTCGTCCAAAGATGGTGGTGACTCTGGCCGCAAAAATAGTCCGAACCCCGATGTGTGTTCTGGGCCTGAGTTGGGCGGATTAGATGGAGCCCCACCCCTTGGCCACTTGAGCTGCCCATTCCACGTCCAAATCTGTCGCAATTCCCCCCGCACCTTTCGCCCAAAGGGAGTATTACCACCGACGAGGCTGGTGCCTTCCCTCCCTCCAGAGTCTTGCACTTGCTCTGTTCAGCCGTTGCGCCTATTTGCTGAGAAAAGGAATCCGCCGATTGCTGATGAGAATGTGGACCTTTTTGTTCGGTCCAATTGGCGGTGGGCTGATTTCCCCCGGGAATTTGCGCATTTGCCGCGCAATTCCAACCGCGCGAAATCACAAATTAGAGTCCCGCGGGTGGTCCCGCCACCAGGGCCTGTTTGTTTTGTTTGTCCCCAGGCCTCCGCAATGGCCAGGTTGGGGTCCCGGAGTGGCCCAGCTGCACCCGCCTGAGCCCTTTGCGCCAGTCCCCTCCCCGTGCCCCTGCCCCTTCGTGCAACTGCCACACTCGTCCTTCGGACCACTTTCGGCGAAAATTCAATTTTTGCCGTCCAATTGCCATCATTCCCGAAAGTGGCCCCTTATTTCGGGCCGCCGCCTTAATTGGCCCCTTTATTTGGGCGTCATCCGCCAGCAGGGGTTGGGAGGACCGGATAATGATTGCTTTTTGTGTTTGCGCCGGAGCAGAAGGCAAACACAGAAATTGGCGAATGTGCGTGGAAACACTCGAGGACTGCAGCAGGCAAACTCATTTGCCAAAAACAACGTAATCTTGGCCCAAGGACTTATTGATTTATTCAATGGACCGTTCTGAAAATATAGAAGAAAGGACATCATCGGATTGGGAATGGGATGTGGAGGACAGCAATTCTCTTTCGTCATTCTCCTCTAGAAGACCGGCGAGGGACATCCCGATTAAGTTGTTCTACCAACTTCCCTCACAACTGGTTCGGCTCTGGGGATTTCGGCCTCCATTTGGGGGGCTCTGCGCAAAACCTCCTCAGTCCCAATAATTGGCCTCTGCGCTGGTGGCTCATTCCCTTCCCACGAGAGAAGAGAACTATTTCTGTGCTTTGGCATTTGTTCGCCTCTCCCCGAAATAATCCCCAGTGAAAACGCCAGTCCACTCACTTCTGCTACTTTTCAATTTTAACGTCCCTCCGACACACTTTCCAATTTCGTTCGTCCGCCGTCATCGGATGCGAGTGCCCTCCCCCGTCCATCAGTCCACCCGTGGGACACCAATTAATTGGAAATTACAATAGAAGAAGACTCCTCCGCTCTACCATAGTCCGTCGTTCATTTGCCCTTTCCGCCTGCTGAGTGACAGAGCACACATTTTAGCGGCCGCCGCGTCAGGGGAGCCCCAACTAATTTGCCCGCTTGTTCGGTGCCCCCGCCTCCCAGGGCTGTTCGAGGAGAATGGCCAGATGCCCTGGGTGTTCGTTGACCGGCACCGACTCTTTCTTCCCCGGCCAAATGGCCGGACTTTGTTGCCTCCCGCCCCCGCCCCCATCCTCCGTTTGCTCTCTGATTGCCCAATTACTTTTGCCGAGGACAGGGGTCAGAGCCCACTTCGCGGCACTTCTCCCTTCTGGGAAGCGCCGCTACCCGCTTATTTCCCGCAGTTCTCCAAAAAGTTCCGCTTCTCCGCACCACTTATGCATTCCGCCTACCGCGACCCGCCAATTTTCCCACCGGGAGGGTGCCGGCCGGACACGGCGCGAATTGATGTGCCGACACATGGAGGAGGATTAATTGCCGCCTTCATGGCCCCGGGCCGAGTTTTGGCGGTGCCAGGAGGAAGCCCAGCATTAGGGAGGCACTCCGCATCAGACGAATTTGTCACTTTCCCGCCACTTTTCGCAATGATGGCGTGAGCTGCAGACGCAAATCGCAAAAAAACTGTTTTGTCGTTTGTTGGTTGGGAAGCGCCGGATCGGGCGAATTAATTGATTTCGCGAAAGTGCGCGAAAATAGAAAGGCCGCCGTGGACGAATCCGGCATTATTTTGCCCTGTTCGGCGAAATCTGAGCGATGAAGTGCCAGAAATCGGGACGGCCCCGCACATGGAAAGCGCCAATTAATGGGGAGACGCGTGTTGCGCTTCTCTTCTGCGGGCGCCACAAGTCCCTTTCTTTGGTGGTCGTAAAGCAAACAGAGCCCAGACCAGAGGTTGTTGGCCTGGAGGACTGAAGAAAGTTCAGCACATCTCCTCCGGCCGGCAGAATCGATTAATTATTAATTATGCGCCCTCTGGGGATGACCCTGTCCTGGCCCATTCTCCTCAGCCGCCCCTTCTCATCCCCCTCTCCATTAATATGCAGGCATCTGACCAGGCTTGGCACTTTCCCACGTGTCCCTCCCCCTTGCGCCCGTTCCGCTTCGGGGAGGTCGGGCGAAAGAAAGGAAAACATGGGCATCCGGAAAAACATCTGTGCAAGTGTGGCCTCAGCCAGAGTTCACTTCCCTTTGCCCATTGTTTCAATAATCCCCCCCACCCTCGGGGGATCAATCCAGTGGCCATTTCCTGGCGGGCGATCAATCATTGTCTGTCCCCTCCAGAACTGGCCTTGAGCCGCGTCCATTCGTTTCATTTTGGAGTCTTTCCATTCCTCGCCGACGCAGTTAGTGCTCCCCGACTGAAGAGACAGACCTATGATCCACATCGTCCATTCCGCGCTATTTGGGGTTTCTTTTCGATGTCGAATTTACTTGTTCAATTTGAATGAAACTTGTAAATTATCCTAAAAGTATATTATTTTACAGTTTCCAGAAGAGTTCCCCAAATTCCCTCGCATTGTTCCATCATATCATTTGCCAAATGCGAGACTGGACCCAGTGTGCCGTCACCGCGCGGGGCAGTCATTTGTGCGCGGACGGCGGAGAGTTCTTTGTGCGGAGAATGTTTTGAGTGTCTACGACGAGTGTCCGCCCATTCAGGTTCGCAACGTGTACCCGCCTATCCAGGAGCTGCAGCCAAGAGTGCTGGCTGTGGTGGTCATATTCACGCTCTGTCTCGTCGTCGGAGTATGCGGAAATGGTAACACGAGCATTACTGGCAAGTGGTTCCAGGAGGTCTAGAGTCCCTCCTTTTATAGCCTCTGTGCTCACATTAATCTACGGAATTTTGCGCGGCTCCCCATCCAGCGCGCGCCCATTGGCAGGCAACATGCGACGCAGCACAGACAACACGATCCTCTACGTGGCAGCACTTTGCTGCGTCGACTTTCTGATGTCGTTGTCGTTGCCGCCCGCAATTCTGGACAGCATTATCGGATTTTGGATGTTCGGCACGCCAATTTGCAAACTGTGAGTGGCTCCCAGCCGAGCCGATTCAATGCCGTTTAGTCATCACGTTTGCGGATCTGTGGGCCGAATCGTGTCCACTTTCCTGATCACGGCTCTCTCTTTCGACCGCTGGGTGGCCGTGTGCCATCCTTACAAGAGGACATTCCGCTCTCGCAAATTCGTGCTGTCCACCATTTTTGCACTGTGGACACTCGCCTTTTTGCTCCTGTTGCCAATGGTTTGATTCGGCGCTTTTTATTCGAGCTCAAAATAATCCATTTGATTTTCCAGCTCACCTACGCACGCGCAAACGAAATATTGTTGCACCAAATACGGCAACCTGACCCAAATTTGGGGGTGATGAACATCACCAGAGTGCGCGTGTACAAGTGAATCTTTTAGTTCCTATGCCTTTATTAATGCTTTACTCTGCCTAATTCCCGCCAAGGTGTTCTGACATGCTTCCCCCGCTTGTGTTCTACTGGTTCACCTCTTCCACGTTTGTGCTCGGGTACCTGGTGCCCCTCATCCTTATCATATACTTCAATTCGCGACTCATCCGCAAATTGTATAGACACACAAAGTATCCTGCCCTTACTGACTCGAACATTAGATTTCTCATTTTGAAGGCAACTGCGAAGCGGAATTCCACTGAGGCGAATCACAGTCTACACAATTCTGATTGCAGCACTTTATTTCATTTGTTGGACTCCTTACTGGTGCACAGTGCTGTATGCCATCTGGATGAATGCATTCGCAGATGATGGTCGTGCAGAGCCCACCTCGGACTTGCTGTTGTTCATCATTTATTGTCTGCACTTGCTCCCCTATTTCGGCTCAGCGTCCAATTGGATCCTCTATGGGTGAAACCGATAATTTGCAACAAATTATTGAATTGGCAAATTCAGCCTGCTGAACACGCAATTGCAAATGCGGCAACACGACACGACAGGACAACTGTCGATGGCAACAAAGACGAACGCAGTACAGCCGGACGAATGGACAAACAATGTGCCGATAGCAACAACAACGGTGGTGACTTTGGGAAACAACGGAACAGCGGCAGGTGGGGAAACGCCAGACAATCAGGCAAAATTTTGTTTCATTCCGATGTTAGGCGTAAACCATCATTGGGGCAGTATTCCGAACGGACACATCACAATTTCGAACGCAATGCGGAGGTTAAGGTTTATTAGTATATACGAGCTCAAATCAAAATAGGTAGCCTTAATTAAAATGGAGGAGGCTGGCATGAAAAGAAAAGTTCGAAAAAAACTTTCGCTCATTTCGTTCTCTTTAAGGAAGTCGACCAGTCAGACACACATTGCGAGCAGGTTAGTTGTTCGGTTGCAATGGAAATGCCCCTCTCTCAGGAGAAGTAGCGATCGGTCCAACGAAGCGAGCGTACCTGAGGGCAGCACTGCTGATGATCGACCTCGGAAACACACACCGGCGGAGAACGGCCAGTTGTTGGAAGCTAGATGTTCGTCGGAGCTGGGTTTGCTGTTGCTCGGTTCGTCATCGCTTACCTCATCAGCAGCAGCAGCAAGCGACGAAGAGGGAGATCAGGAATTGTGAAGGGCAAACCAAATTGGAATGAAGATAAAAATTAAAGAGAAGATAGCGATAGGGAAGTGCCCAAGTGCCTTCCCATAAGTGAATTCTAATTTTCCAATTTATAAACATTTATTTTGCAAGGGTAAAAACAATATGTAGATAGTCGTTGGGTTAGCAATAAGGTCGTAAGGTCGCTCGAATTTGCTTTAAAAATAAGTGAAGGATTTGAGAGTAGGGAAATATCACATGCATGGGAAACATGACGGACATCTCTCGCATCATTAAAGCCTCGCGGATCACTTCCGCTTATATCTCCACTTGACGCTGTTGCTGCAAAGGGTGGTTATTCGCCGATATGTCGTGCGAAGCAGGTGATGTCGCAGCAGTTGTGCCGGCCGGATCATAGAAAGTCGGCTGAACGAGAGGGAGAGATGAATGAGCTCCCGGGTTTCGCAGAATCGGTTGAGCAAAGTGGTATCCTTTTTCCTAGCATCACCTCTTCTCTTTCAGCCAGAGCGCGCTCATTGGCCTCGGTTTCCGAATCAGACGAATAGTCGACTGCTGCATCTGTTCGTCCGACTCCGCTGGGCGCACCCATAAAATCGTCAGTGCTTATCGCGCTTAAGCGCTGTCCCAGAATTGCAGTCGCCGCTGGTTTTGTCCGCATTCCTTGGCATAATTTATTGTAACACTGAAATGTGAAATGAGTGATCATGGTCGGATCACCGATCATCATATTCATGTACTACTTACAGTATCGCAAACTCGAACTGGTTTTTTGCTTATACCCTCTAGTACAAAAGATTTTGATGAGCAACCGCTGCATACGACTGTAGAAAAACACGGCTTTATACTTTACAACAGACAGACAAAATAAAATTGATGAATGAACCTTTCCCGCATGCCCTGCAATGGTGACGACGTTGTATGACGGAAAAATGCCTGAGTGAACTTTGTTTTAAGGATTGATTTGTATGAATACCTACGATGTTTGGCAGCACATGCATTTATTCGCTTCTTTGTCAGGGATCCACAGAGCAGCATAATCAGCCGGTGGCACCTTGCCCGTATTGATTAGGTCTTGGACGCACCTTTCAATGTGCAACATCCATTCTCTGTCGTATGTAAGTATAAAGTATGTATTTTGGATGCTTTCTAGAAAAGCCTAAATCAACCTTTTCTCAGTTGGAGTCGCAGCGTAAACTACAAAGGATTTGGTGCGCGTTTTGATTAGCCAGCCATTTCTTGCATCGCCTTCATCTTCGAGGTTCTCCAATTTTACATCTTCTATAAAAGATAATTCATTAGATCCCTTAAATGGCCTAAACCTAGAGGAATGACGTGTTGCTTGCTATACCGTTTTTTTGAGATAAGAATTGAGCCATATACAAGAATATCGTTAAAAAGGAAAAATTGCCTGGCCTTGGGTTTTTTCCTGTAAACTTCCCGTTTAATTTCTATATAAATTAGAAGAGACTGGTATTACACAAACTGACCTACACATTTTGACCAGAACTCCTTCGCCAACTAAAACCCTACCAGGCATGAGTAATGGTCGTCCAGAAGAGCCAAAACACATTTCCACATTTTGAATACGACGGGTATTTGCCTCACTATTACCTGAGAGGAAATAATTGAATTTTTTACTTAACTTACTCAAAAATTACAATATAACCCAAAACCCACGTAGTCTATCCACCATAATTGAAACTTGTGCTTCTGATATTTTGTATTCGACTTGGAAAATATATTTCAACAAAATAATAAATAATTCTAAAATGCTATTTAAATAAATTTAAACGTTGAATATTTGGCAAGTGGCAATTATGAATTAAGAATCTATATTGACTCCCGACCAAAAATGCATCATTTTAGATGAAAATTGGGGCGCTGCCTTAAAGCTGATGAATCCGTGATTGCCAGAGCAGCAAAATACGCACTGCTGGACTGGGAATTTGAAATTGTTAAAGGCCCCAGTTAAGAGATAACTAAAATGCGCATCTTTTCTTGACCTGTCATTTTGGCACGAGTGACTTCAATTATTCTTCATTTAAAGTATACACATTATTTTTTCTCTTGGCAAAATGTGTTCTTATTCTTACTACAGAAAAAGTGTTTTGTTCTAGGTATATTCTATACTAGTAATAGTAATAGTATAGGTAGGTAGTTCTTGGTTTTAGTTTTAGGTGCAACTATACAAATAAAAGAATAAAAGTACCATAGAGTTTTGATTTTGACAAATATTTTTTTATTAAACATTATTCTTATTCTTAGCACTTATGAGGCAGTCGAAGGAGAATTTTTTTAATTCGCCAAAAAGCATGAATCTGGATGAAATCTGCCATCAACAAGAATTTACTAGCACCAATTTTCGACATAATACTTCAGGGTGCACGATACAAAATGCCTCATCATTTTCTGATGAATCTGGGCATGGAGTTAAATTTCCTTCTTCAACAGGCAGCCAAACGCGCAAAAGAGCCGTATGTATAAAAATTCTTTTCTCTCTTAGATTTAACACTAAAAAATTGTTTAGAGGAAAATTGATATAAATGAAGTAAAATGGAGTCGAAAACCAATTAAAGAGTCGTCCAAGTATAGCGACTATTTTGAGCGCTTATTCGAGAATGGCATTGAGAGCGAATTTTTCGTGTGCAAAGTTTGCAAGGAGATACCTTACTACACTAATCGATCAAATTACCCATCATTGAAGTGTGCAATTGATAATATTTGCACAATGTAGAATATTCGTTAAGGTTACATATTGCACGTCACGGGAAGGACCCTGACTGGCGATATAACACTAGTCGTGAAGAGTCAGAAAAAGGAAACCATCGAAATATCGCCGATGAATGGCCTTCTTCGCCTAAACATTTGAAAATCAAAAGTGAAAAGTATAAGAATCATACACGCGACATAAATTTTAACGCCTCAAGCGACAATACAGCCGTGGAACCAGAACAATTTTCATGGGACGAAGTGATTGCGGGGAAGAAATTAGAATTATTGGACGAACAACACGTGCTCACGAAAATGGAACATGAATTGCGTATGCAGCAATCTAATGCAGAACATGAATTACGATGTCAGATGATGCGAGAGGAACATGAGATCAAAATGCGAATTTTGAGAAAGCAGTTGGATTCATAATTTTTGTGAAGTTTGAAGGCTATCAGGTGTCAATTTATCAAAAAAAAACGATAAATCTATATGTTTACGCACTTTCCTTTCTCTGACCGAGTTCTCTTTTCCCTTGCTTTTTGTCTCTTTCTCTTGCATCAATAAACTACTCTGCGCTTTAAAATATCATTTACTAAACTTGAAATGTCCAAAAATTTTTTACCCGTCAAGCCCTAAAAAATGCCGCAAACCAAAAGTTCCTTACTCACAAAGACTCACACTATTCAATCTAACATCCCTA
>VAHH01000011.1:0-25703 GCA_013357305.1 Radopholus similis
TGCCTGAGACAGTTCGTGCCAGAGACACTTCGTGCATATTACGAAGGGAGACACTTCGTGCCAGAGACACTTTGTGTACGCGCCGCTTGCATCTGATTTTTCCCCTTTTTCCTCATTTGACCAAGTCTAAGCCAAAAGTCTGATTCAATTTGACTGCTAACAACAAAAGAACTAAACCAACTAAAGGGCATATTTTGGACTCAAAATATGACAAGGTTTAAGATGAAAGATGGATTTGAAGAATCAAAACTCAATTTCTGATATTGAATAAAAGTGCAGTACACAATGGGGAATTTTGTGCAAAAAATCAAATCTAAGGTATTCATGCTCTACAATAGGCCCAAAAATTGTTTTGAAAATAATATTTGGATTTTTTGAATAATTTGACATTTCCCTAAAATGTGGGCATAAGCCTTAGGCCTTTTTTGTGTCATCTCTGCCCCTCAAAACTTTTTTCCATGCGGACCAACCGCTTCGATTTTGCGCAGCATTGCGGCGCGGTCCTTCTTGCATTGTTCCTCCGCCCGTCCCAATGCCTCCTTCTGGGCGAGCAGTTGGCGCAGTTTCTCGCGCAGCTCGTCCAGCTCCTTCTTCAGCTGGCGCTTCTCGCTCTTGAGCAGCTCCAGCTGCTGCCGAATGTCGTTCTCGCCGATGCGCTGAGCGGACATCTGCTGAAAGCGAAATGCGCGCAAATTTTGTGATTAAAAAACGGTTTTTCTTCGTTTTGATTCAGTTCTAGTGGCCACTGAAAAGCCCCTTTATTGCATTCAAAAAACAATTTTTAAATTAATAATTTTAAATTTTTCAAAAATGTCCATTTCAATAAAGACATAATTTGGCAATTTTTTACGTTTTAAAAATGAATTCATTAAAAGAGAATTTTAATATTTTAAATGAACCAGACTAAGTCTAGCCATTTAATTTTCGCCACAATACTACGGTTCGATAATTATATCCGAAATCGATAATTAAAGAAACAAAGAAAAATCAATAACGTCTCGCTCGCCAATCGAAAACGAGATACGAGATATCGTTGTGCGCTTCTTTCCAATAATAAAGTTCCCATATTTTGAAAAGGGCTGGCTCCCTTTTACCTTCTCCATTTCGTGGAGTCGGTCCTCGCTGCGGTTTTTCGCGTCCACGGCCTCTTGGAGTTGTCTCTGCAGTTCCTGGACGCGCCCGTTCAGCGACTGGGCGCGCTGCTTTTGCTCCCGCACATCCGAACGCGCGTTGGCCAGTTCCGAGTCCAGCTCGCTTTTGCGCGTCTGCGCACTTTTGAGCTCATTTTGCAGCTGCGCGAACTGCAAAAGCGAATTATTTCTCATTTTTAGTTCACTCCAAACTCAATTCCCACGGAAACTTGATCTGAGGAAGGGGCGACAGATTTTATATTTAAAAGCCTCACATTTGGCTTCTATTTTGGAATGGTTTTGATTGGTAAAGACTTGTTGAATTGCTCAAATGAGTGATAAACAGTTCAATGCTGTTTGTAGGTTTTTGATTGAGTTTGATGAAACCAATTTTCTACTCCAAGCAACATCTCCAATTGGAACGTGTTTGACGGCCAGATTTGAATTTTTGGAACCCCCAGCCAGTCGCCGTCCTATTTTGGGGCCCTATTTTTTAATCGATTTCCCTCGCCCCATTGTCTGTCCCGTCCCCCACCTGTTCCCTCAGTGTGAGCAGTTCCGCGTTTTCGCGCGTGTGCGCCTCCACAGTGCGGCGCAGCTCCGCCTCCAGCTCCTCAGCCTTCTTCAGGTCGCGCCTCGCCCGGGCCAAGTCGTCGCGCAGCTCGGCTGAGCACTCCTCGCTCAGCCGCAGCGCTGCCCGCAACTCGTTGGTCTTCTCGGCCAGTGCCTGGTTGTCCGTCTGATGGGCCACCAACTGCAGCCGGCACTTCTGCAGCTCCTGCTCCTGGTCGCGCAGGCGGCCCTCCAGCGCGAAGCGGTCGCCCTCCGAGGACTCGCTGCGCTCGCGCACCGAGCGCAGCTCGTCCCGCGCGGCGTCCAGGTCGGCGCGCAGATTCTTCAGCTGCTCGTTCAAGTGCCGGATCTGTGCCTCCTTGCCGCGCGCCTCTAGCTCAGCAGTGATCAGGGCGCCCTTCAGCTGGCGGCGCTCCTCCTCGCGCTGCTTCAGCGTCTCCTCTTGGGAGCGAAGCAGCTGCTTGGCGGTCGCCAGACGGCCTTCCAACGAGCGTTTTTCTTAAGCGAGAACTTGTTCATGAGAAACATTCGAATTGGGTGAGAACAACTAGATATGGAGACTGATCAAGACATTGATCAGCTTGATCTGGAGACTGATCAAAGTGATCGATTTTTTCGAAAAATCGTTAAAATGTGTCTTCTATGTTATCCATTTAAGATCGTTTTTTTGAACAGAATAAAGTTTTTGATCACCTCTGATCAGTGCTGATCAACAATAGATCACTATTGGTATTTGTATACCTCCTTCAGCGCTGTCCAAGCTCTCCTCAACTGTCTTCAAGTGCGTCTCACGTTTGTTGAACGTACTCGTCGACTCGTTCGTCTTTTTGCGCAATCGGTCCAACTCCTCCCAGAATTGATTCTGCAAAGGGTAAAATGGCTCAGATGCCCATTCTGTGGATCCCCCATTTTACGCGCTCTCTCTGCATAATTTCAATGCGCGTGCTCAGCTCCTTCAGTGCGCTCTCCAGCTGGCTCGGGTCTCTTCCGCTGCCCAAATCGATCAAAATGCTGCGATCTCCGTCCTTTCCGCCGCCCAGCGAGCGTCCCAGTGCGGCGTTGAAGCGCCGCAGCAAGTCGTTGAGCAGTTCGCGCTCGTTATCCGCCCGAATGTAGTCCTGTTGTAGTTGTTGCAGACGCTGCTCCGCATTTTCGAGACGGGACTGAAACGTAAAATGAACGTGCGCATGCAACCATTCGCCTTCTCCTTTCTTTTGCGTTATAATAGGACTCTAGACAGAACTTTTTGTTTACTGCTCGACTATTAGATAAGGACATTGACGTCGAAGTGTTCAATCCATCAAATCACCTATAACTGCAAGTATAAGCTAGGTTCTATTCAATTCCTTTAATCGAGTTGAGTCCAGATAACTCTCAAAATTAGGCCCGATCTGATGAACATTCGGACAAATAAAAAACAGAAAAAAGATCCATTAGAGCAGACAGGCAAAACAAAAATCAGTTTCCAGCGCCCCAAAGCCCAATGTGCAATTTTTGGTCAATTTTTGGTTAGAAGTCACGTGACGCAAAAGTATCGCTTTTTCCCTCTTGCGTTTACCTCCAAACTGGCCACTTCGTATTTGCGCGTCTCCAGCTCCTGCAGGGCCGCCAATCGGCCGTCCTCGGCAGCCCTGTGCGCGGTGGCCATCGCCTCGATGGCGGCCTCGTACTCCTCGTTGCGGCGCATCATCTGCTCCTTGCCAAAGTCGAGCTCCTTTTGCAGACTGGCCACCCTTGAGCGCAGATTGGCGCGATCATTTTCCACCGAGATCAACTGAAATGCGCGAACATTTGGGGGTGATAATCGCTCGCTTCGGAATCCAATTTTGGCCCACTTTGTCAATGGTGGCCTGGTGTTCCGTGCGCAACTTCTCCAGTTTGTCCTCAAACTGGCGCGCCAACTTCTCCGCCTCCTCGGCCTGCTTGGTCTTGTCGCGCAGCGCAGCTTGAAGCCGAATGTTCTGAACTCAACATATTTTATGCACATCCAATGGCGTTTCAGTTTTAAGTGAGTTGAGATCCTATACAAATGTCACACCACCTTTTAAAGGTTGTTATTGAAGGATGAGATTTGTAAGCCTCTAAAAGAGTCGGTAATTGAATTCGGTATGATTTTCTAACAAGGGGGGGGGGGTAGGCAAATCTGGTGTTTTACCCCAAACGGGTGTTTACTCAGATTGTATTAGTACATGTTGCCATTATTGGACGTGCATAAAGTGACACTTGGAGCCTACACTTTTGCAATTCACAACCAAATTTGGCGCCCACTCACATCCGACTTCAAGTGCGCAATGGAGTTGCGCATCTCCTTGGCGCTCTCCTCGCTCTCGTCCAGACGCGACTTCAGCTTCTGGGCGGCCTCTTCCAGCTCTCGTTGCACCCCATTTGCGTGCTCCAGTTCGGCCGCTTTGCGCGCCAGCTCAGTCTGGAGCCGCGCCACTTCCGCGCTCAGCTGGTGTGCGTGGTCGTCCGCCTGGCGCAGGCGATTCTGCGCGTTCTCTAGCTCCACCTCGCGCGTGTTCACGTTCGATCGCGCTTCGGCGAGCTCGTCTTCGAGGCGCCGATTTTGGGCGCTCATCTCGCGAATCTTGGACACGTGGTCGTTGATGGTCTTGTTCAGCACGTCGTTGCGCTCTGTGGCCGCGTTCAGTTGGCTCCGCAAATTGGCCACCGTGGTCTCGAGTGCCTTCAGCTCCGAGCGCATCGCGAACGCGTCAGTCTTCCACTTTTGAATTTCCTGTGAATCGCAAAAACCTCAATCCAAGGTCTTTGGGGCCTGTTCCCACCTTTTCCGCCGCGATTTTTGCGTCTTCCATTTCGTCCTTCAGTTTCTGATTTTGCGCCACCAGCGCGTCCATTCGCTCCTTCAGATCGCGCTGCGCCCGCTCAAATTCACTCTGTGCGTTCAGCGCATCCGCCAATTTGCGCTCCGCCTGGCGCAGTCTGTTCTCCAGCTCCTCCTTTTCACGATTGGCGGCGGCCAAATTCTGAAAAAACGGTCATTTTTAAGATTTTCACTAAAAATTTGCCTTTCTGTGCGCGTCCCGCTCCTCTTCTAGCTCCGTCTGATGCCTCTCATGCAAGTTGGCGATCTCCCCCTTCAGACGGTCAATCTCGCCTTGCAGGCGTCGCTTGGCTTCCTCCAGCTCCTCCTTGGCGCGCTGATCCCCGCGGTCCATTTGTGCCAGCTGGTCCTCCAGCTCGCGAACGCGTCTCTCAAGCGCCTCCTGCAAGGGAAGCAAACTCAATTTATAATGTTCTGGCATCGATTCTGCGCGGAATTAACGCGTATTTTACTGCTCGAAGGCTCGAACTCGATGGCACACTCGAGTTCAAGGCGTTCAGTCTCAACTAAAACCCCATATCGTTGAGTCTAGAGGGATCGAATGGCACATCTTTTGCAATGATGTTTTTTTGTGATTGATGGCCTTGAACTCGAGATCATCGATTTCAAGCAGTTATGTACAATACGGAACTCACGCAACCAACAATCGGATTGCAGTGTTCAATCTTCAATGCATGGGCACTTCTTCACCTTTTCGTTCTCCAACTTCTCCACCTCCAGCTTCCACTTGTCGTTCACTTCCCTGATGCGCCGCTCCACCAACTCCGGGTCGTACAACTCGTCTTCGGCGCCTTCTGCTGGCGCTGCGCCTCCTCCTCCCTCGCCTCCGGCCTCACCGTCTGTGGTGGTTGTGCCGTCGGTTGTGGTGGTGGTGGTCGATTTGCCACCGCCGCCGCCCTTCCATTTCCATGTGGCCTTCTTCAGTCGGTCTTTGTAGTCCTTCTCCAGCGCGTCGATTTTTTCTTAACCGCCACAGTTGATTTTTAGTCTTTTCTCACAGTTCCCAGAAAGCGTAAACTAGCGGACCAAAACGAATTACTTATAACTGAAAACCTAAAAATGCAGCTGATGCTAGTGCAGCGATCTGTATTGATCAGACTTTTGGATATAGTCCGAATAGTCCCAAATCATTGGGATTGATCAGTGTGATCAATTTTTTGAAAAAGACATCAAAATGTGTTGTTTCATAAGTCAACTTTTTGAACACTTTTTGAACCGAAACGATCACTTTTTAATCTCGGCTGATCAGATAATCGGCGCTGATCAACAATCGATTGTATGCTGGAAAGTCAACCCCTCACCTTCCAATTGCTTCACTCTCGCATTCGCGTCGTTCAACTGGATGACCAATGCGTCTGTGTTGTTGCGTTGCGTGTCCGCCTCATTTCGCGCGCGTTCTTCTGCCTCGCGCAACTCGACATTCTCTTTGCGCAACATGTCCAGCTCCACCTCGCCCTTGCGAATCTGCTCCTTCAGCCGCTCCACCTCATTCTCCAGCTCATGCTTCGCGCTGTAAATGCAATGCGAACGTTACTGTCGGGAACGACCTTTCATTTCCATTAAGAATTCAACAGAATTTTAAAGTGTGTTGAGTCATTTAACAATGATAAAAATTTAAAACATCAATTCTGTAAAATACCGACTTGTAAGTACTTGTATGTACAGCTCAAACATGATGACCTCGGATTCAGGGTGCTCAATCACACAAAATGTATAGGATTTGATTGCTCCTGAGCTCATAGTCCAACTCTGCACCTAGATGACTTAGTTGACTGAACGTCTTGAACTTGAGTCACCAAGTTCGAGCTGTACAAGAACGAAATTTCGCGGAACAGAAAGGTTTTATGTTTAGCACCAAAAATTACTTCTTTTGTGCAAATTTTGGATTCCCTCCTCCCCTTCTCATCCCCACACCCACTTCTGCTCCTCCTGCCTCTCGCGTTGCAGTCGCTGGTTGAGTTCGTTGATTTGCTCCAGCTCCTTGCGAGCCGCCTGCAACTCGGTCTCCAGCGTGCTCTGCCTGGCCTGGCCGCCCTTCAGCTGGGCGTCCAGCTCGTCGTTGTGCTTGCGCGCGATGGCCAGGTCGCGCTCCGCGTCGTTCAGTTCCGCGCGCAGCTTCTCCAAGTCGGCGTTCTGCAGGTCCATCTCCTTCTTGAGGCGCTCCCTTTCGGCCCTCTCCAGCGCGAGCGCATCCGCTGCTTCGTTCGCTTTGCGCACTGCCTCCTCGCGCGCTCTGTTCTGCTCGTCCCTCTGCGCCTTCAGGGTGCGAATGCCCTGCTCCAGCGAGGCAACCGTCTTCGCCTGTTGTTCGGCCTCCTTGTGGGAGCGCTCCAGCTCGCCATTCAGCGCATCCAATTTTGCCCTTAGGGCGGCCATTTCGTCCATCCAACGCTGCCTCTGCGCCTCAAAGGCATGCTGCTGTTCATCTGAACAAAATGTTTTTGCACAGAGTGCCACAGATATTTTGGCTTTTCCCAAAAAAATGAAATATTCAAAAGTTTAGGCGTTCACTCATATTTTTGCGGATCCAAAGGCCTCTTTGTGGTTCCAGTTTTTGGCACACCCTTTTCCTCCAGCTTCCGCTTGAGCGCCTTGATCTCGTTTTCCGCCTCTTTGGCTGTGTTGCGCAGGGGCGTCAGCTCATTTTTGAGCCGCTGCTTCTCCTCCTGCAGCGCGCTGATGCGTCTGTTCAGCTCGTCAATGCGCCCCCGGTAGTCGGCCTCCAGGCTGGCCAGACTGTCGTCGCCCTCCTCACGAGCCCTGCGCTTCTCGTCCGCCACAGCCCTTTCCAGCTCCTGCTTCAACCGCTGCACCTCGCTCTCCAGACTCTTCTGCGTGCTCTCCGCAATCGCGCGCTCATTGGCGGCCGTCTTCAGCTTCTCCTCCAGACGTCTGCGCGCTCGCTCCGCATCATCCAGCTGTTTTTGGCTGCAAATGGGGACACAGGGGATATCAAATTCATATCCGTTGATCAAGCTGATCAGTTCAGATCGAAAGATTAGATCAGCCGATTTAAATCGGTCAATCAGATCGTGATCTATTCAGATCGAGTGAGCAGATTGATAACCTATCAGATCAAATTTTGAAAATCACGAATCCACTTCCCCCAAAAATTTTTCGCATAACCTTTTTTCCGCCCCAAATTTACTTCTTTCCGCCTTGTATGTGTTGTCCCCCCTTGTAGCGCGTATATTTGGGGCGGAAAGAAGTAAATTTGGGGCGGAAAAAAATGGCATGCAAAATTTTTGCATTCTCCATTCTCCCGCACTCACAATTCGCTGAGCTCCTTGCGCGCGTCGTTCAGCTCCCTCTCGAGGCGACGCTTTGCCTCGTCTGACTGCGCCAGTTTGGCGTTCAGTTCCTCCGTTGCGCGTTCGTTTGCGCGCAGTTTGTGCTCCAGCTGCTGCAGTTGTGAGTCCCGCTCGCGGATGGCGTTTCGCACGGCGCGCACCGCCTCCTGGGGGTGGACGGGCGTCTGGCCGGGTGACAGCGAGCGCGAACGCGTCTCCGCCTCGTCGCGGCCACGCACACTGATTTCGTGCATTTTGCGAATGGCGTTCTGCAAGAGATGAGCATTATTGCCTGATGGGCTCATCAATCACAGTCATCCCACCTGGCACTCGGTCAGTTTTTCCCGCGTCTTGCGCAACTCCGACTCCAGCTCGCCCACGCGGCGTGCGTTCTCGTCACGGCCAGACTCCAACTGGATGTTGCGCTCAATGGCCTCCTCATATCTGGGGGATCAAATGAAATACTCCCATATATCATTAGCTATTGATTAAAAATAGATTCATCGCCTGATCAGTGATCACTGTGGGGTCAAGCAATGAACAGAGCTATTGATCAAAGAGACCAAATTAACTGTGATCAACTACTGATCAGAACAACTCATTCCACCGATCACTCTCTAGGATGACGCTTTTGATCCAGGAACCAGAAAAATATTAGCTACCTGGTCAAATCCATACGGGTAGAGTCCCCAAATGCCACTCACTTCTTGATCAGCTCCTTGTACAGCTCCGGGTCGTAGCCGCCTTCGCCGGTGCTGGTGCCCCTCAGTTTGTTCAACAGGTCCAGGTCGGGCACGTACTTGCCGCCGCTGCCAACGCCGCGGTCTTGGAAGCGCTTGATCACCTCGATCAGCAGACTGTCCGAGTTGACCACTGTTCCTCCGCCCCCGCCGCCCATTTCCCCGCCCTCGATGGCGGCGCGCAGACCGCGCACCACGCGGTTGAACTCGGTGCGCTGCTGGTGCAGCTCCTGTTCGGTCTGCTCGCGCAGATCCGCGAATTGGCGTCGCACACGCTGCAACTCGGCCCACAGGTCGAGCACTTTCTTCTGCTCGTCGCTCAAGTATTGGGCCAAATTCTTCTCGCGCCCTTTGAACTGGCGCTCCCTCTCCAGCAGTTCCAGCTCAAACTGACGCTGCAAGTGCACCAGCTCAGACTGCAGCCGGTCGCTTTGCATTCGTTCGTGGTCCAACTGCGCGCGCAAATCCTCATATCTGGAACAAAAAAAAATATGAACTCAAATAAATGTATTTGAACTGATCGATCAGAAGAACATTGTGTCTATGATCTGATTCGAATGAGAATGCATTTCACATATCTGATCTAGGAACTTTGTGTATTTTGATATGAAAATGCCTGATTGAGTGATCAGACTTTTTATTGTACATACAATTTGATCTGTCCGATTGAATCTTTTCTGATCAGCATTCAGCTGATCTGAATATGTGATTTGTTCAAATTCGGAACTGATCTGATATCAATATTGATTGATTAAAAATGCCCTCAACCCATTTGCATCTGAGACCGCCCGGACATTCCCTCTTCCACACCTCTGGCGCTCTTCCTCCAGGCGCAGCAGCACACTGTCATAGTTGGAGTTTGCGTCGCGCGCGCCGCCGCGCCCATTCCAATCGCTGACGTCGCCGCCCAGATAGCCCGAGTCGCCGAACGGGAACAGCGAAGAAGGTGGCGGCTCCGGCTGCCCACGTTGCTGGGCCAGTTTGCGCTCCAATTCCGCCACATGCTTGCGATACTCGAGGAGCTGGAATGCAAAAACATGGCTCTCAGTTCATTTGTACTGCTTGAACCCGATGACCCATGAAGTTCTCAATACAACTATGAAATATTCAGATCGACTTGATCTCCACGTCATTTGACTAATCTCGTCGAGACCAATCGAATGGTATTACTTAGCATAAGGTTTTTCGAAATGATGAAAACCATAAATCCGTGTCAATGAGTTCGAGCAATAATAGAAATTGGAATTTTGAAAGTTTGAAAAGAATCCTAAAGCGCAATTGCCTTGTTCTGCATGGCGACTATCAGATCGGACGATTCCTTCTGGTTCTCCGCGTTGGTGTCAATGCGCTGCCTGTACTTGTTCAGGTCCTCCTGGGCGCGTCCCAGTCGCGCGCGACTCGTCATGTCGCCGCCACCGTTGTCGCTGAAGTAGAGACCGTAGGGGTCCATGTTGAACGGCTCCCCAAGTGGGTCCCAATAGAAGTCGGTGTCGCGCGCCGGACTCTCCTCCGGGGTGCGCGCCTCGCCAACCGGGTGCTGGTCCTCCATGGCCAGCAACCTCTGGGCTGAAACGGACAAAGCCAAAAATGCCATTCACTTTTGGGCCCATGCATTTGCAACGAACCAGATGCCTTTGCCTGCTGCGCCTCTTTGCTGGCCTCCTCTCTGCGCGCTGATTCGCTCAGTCCGCGCAATCGGCCGATCTGTTCCTCGCTGAGCGCCTTTATCAGTGCGCCTTGGCCAAGCAACTGCCAGGCACCGGGCGCAAGCGGATGGCTCTTTGTTTGGTGTTTTCGGGGGCTAAAGCGTTGCTGGAGGAGGCGCTCCGGGCTGATGGAGGGTGCCGGGCTGTTGGGTGCCGCCGCCGCTCTTGAGGTGCTGGCTGATGAGTGCGCCGGACTCTGGCGCGACAACAGCAAATCGCCGGGCGCACTGCTGCTGGCCCAGCGCTGTTCAACAATGTGGAACTGCTGCTGGTGCTGCGCCGCCGCCGCTGGTCGTGCCGCTGCCCTTTTTGTTGGACGCTTGTAGTGCGGCGGAAGCGAGTGCGAAACGTTGCGGATGGCAGCGCCAAAATAGGCCGAAGAGGCTGTGGTGTCTGTGGCGCTGGGTTCGCCGGTCGCTGCTGCTGTTCGCTGGGAATGGGATTGCCGCTCTGTCTCTGGCTCGGCGCTGCCGCTTTGTTTTTGGCACTGCTGCTGAGAAGAGCTATTACTAGTGCTGCTGCTGGTGCGGGTGCCTCTTCGCGGGGAGTCGGCAGCGAGCGGCCCGAATAGCATCCAATTGGGGCGAAATGGTGCCCATCTCTCTGTCGCTGCAAATGTCTATTTTTGTTTACCAAACACACTGCTCTTGGTGCACAGCAATGGCATTGCTCTTGGCATTGGCCCCTATCATGGCCTCCCAGGGAATGATGGCAACTCCGCGGCGGGCCCCCCGGATGACATTTGGGCATTAGAGCGCACCAGCCGAGGGCTGGAGGGGACGCATCCGGCGGACGGAGTTGTCCCCCAAAAGGGCCCAAAAGACAAATTGCCGCCGGGAATTGGGCGCCGGCACATGCCCAAAGTTGATGGCTGGGGACACCCACCCCCGGGAAGGCCGCAACCAATGCATGGCGCTTGTGCATGCAATTGTACACATGTAGTGTGTTCGCAAAACTAAAACGGTCCAAAATGGCTCACACCAAGTTTAGATTAGATCAATGACACAGTAGCGAGTGGTATCGGTTTTGAAATTGATGTCATGGGTTTGTTTAGTTGGTCAAATGCCCTTTATAGCCGAATCAATTTTTGCCGTGGAGCTACGCTGTTTTTGGCACTTTTTTGCCGCTACCACAGGCTCACTTCGCTCCGCATTATCCATGCATGGAGAGGGCGCAAGTGGGAAAAGACACGCGTCCGAGAATGAGGCAGCGGCGCGGTGTATTCGGGCACAACAAAATCAATTTAAGCCTCGTCCAAAAATAGAGACTCTCGCTGTGCCCTACTGGCACTGTGAAGTCTTTCTCCCCTCTCTGGCTGCTGCAAGCGCATTGGCAAAAGCCGAATTTGGCAGGCAAGAGGAAAAAGACCAAAGAATAATGGGCCATGGAGATGCGCCACAAAATGGCATTTCGCGGCGCAGCAATTGATTGGTCCAGTTGTGGCCCCGAGTATAGGGGGGAAATTGAGCGATTTTTAAACATTTGGCCATAGCATTTGAGCCAATTCTCGGACCACCAGGGAGCACCACATTGCATTTTGGCCAATTTTTGTGGCGGCGGCAGAACCGTGAATGAAGTGGCGGAGCGAAAACAGCCGCAATTAGGCACAATGGCACATTTTTGTGGTGCCAAGCGAAAAAATGGCCGCTGCAGCGGCCATTTTAATGCGGCGGCCGAAGGGGGACTCTCTCTCCCCTCTACTGCTGGCTGCTATAGTAACACAGTTTCAGTGCGGCCACTGAGGGGAAACAGGAAGGGCCGGCTCATTGCGGGGGAAGAAGCCGCTGCTCTTCGCCGCTCTTTGGCCTCGCTGAGAGGGGCGCCCGGCTGCAGCTGGTTCCCAATTCCCATATCTTCTCCAGTCCATCTATAATCTGTGCAGCGGCGCAACGACGAATTATGCAAACCCGGCAGCGGGGCTGGGGACACGAGAGTCTCGAGAACGAGAGATGTGCCGAGATTGGGAGTGGACATGAGAGCCCGATGGCATTTTGATGGTCAGTGCACTGACCCAGGGGCACTCTCTGTGCATGCCTAAATTGAGTCGCCCGCCATTGGATGGCCCTAGGGAGGGGGTGAATGTGACGCGAGAATGCCGCCGAGATGATGGGAAGGAATGGACCGGGGGAATTGTTGCGGCAATGTGTGTATGCAAAGGGGTTAACGAGTAATGCTGCGCGCACTGTCCCATAGGTAGTGTAGCATTGGCATCCAGACAATTGGGCACCAAATGAGAAATTTTTTTAAAATAAGCTTGGCTCTTAGAAATAGGCTTAAACCTTAGGCGCTTAGTATTTTTGGGCTTAAGTCTTAGGCTTGCATTGGCTCGGGCTAAAATTTCAACGATTGACTACACTTGGCTTTGCTGGTCATACTTTAAATACCTATGCATGGACAAATATTTTCAGAAATTTGATTTCATGTTTTTGACCAACAAAACATGGCAGCACTCGCATACACTTATTCACTTATACTACTATACATATATTCTGATTGGAAGATTCCATTGGGGCTTTTGCCGTTTTTTGTTCCACGCAGCGGGGGAGGACACGCTTTTTTTGCGCACATTTTGTTGTGATGCAGCGGCTGTTGCTCATTTTGACGCAGAAGAGAGGGGAGGCAGGCCCTCCCACAATAATCCTCCTCCTCCCCCAGCCCCATTGCCCTCACAGTCGTGCGCGAGCACAACAATAATTGTGTGTGTGAGGCGCAGCACTTAAAAACTGGTAGAAAAAATTGGGAGCGCACGCGCCAGTGAATAGAGGCGGCGCAACAGGGACAGAAGAGAAGGGAGGAGAAAGAGAAGAGCACCACAAAAAGGGGCGAAGTGAAATTTGGAAGTTGTTTCGCAACAACTTCGTTTTGCCTTTGGTCAAAAATAGTGAACATTGAACACATGAACACAACCATGGTGTCACTGGGGTGGGGCGATAAAAAATAGAATATCTCAGAAACTAAGGCCCAAACCAAAAATCCACTCGAATCAACTCTTAAGCTCTATCTCCTCTACAAAATGGGATATATTTCACAATGAGTTGCTAAGAAAAGTTTTCCATAATTGTGGAATCACTATTCATGTTTAAAAATGTTGTGAAGCATTTGCTCATTTGTGTGCGCCATTTGTGCAGGGCTATCTCTCGGAGGCGGGCGCCTCATTCGTGGACCAGAAGCTCGGCCTCAACGTGGTGCCGAAGACAGCGCTGGTGTCGCTGGCCGCGCCCACCTTCAACTACAGCCGCATGGACCGCGCCATGGCGCGCACCAAGGAGCGCATCCGCACCCGCTACCCGGACCTGGGCCGACACTTCCGCCGAGTGGGCCTCCCGCCAAAGGTTGGCCAAACAGTTTTGAACCAACCTCTTGCGCTGTTGTACAAGCTCAAACTGTTCTGAATGACTTCGAGTTCAAGGCGTTCAGCCGATTAAACCAACTCATGCCATCAATAACATTTGATTCCCCAAGCTGAGCTGAATCCAATTAAGATCATGTCGGTCTAATCATTTTGGATATGATAACAAAATGGATATATATTGTAGATTGTATGAACATCTTGAACTCGAGGTCAATGGGTCATCAATGAATTGAATTTTGTTGGTGTAATTTTGTAATTGTTGTTCTGGAACCATATAGTTGGAATCGATTGTTTTTTCAAAATGAATAAGAGACAGTTTATCAACCTTACATATAATATGTGCGTTTGTTATCGACTAAACCATGTTTGACAAGAGACGAGGTTGTGTTTTGCAGCGAGGCAGCTTCCAACTGTTCGTGCACGGCTACCGGGATGCGCAGTACTGGCTGCGCCAGTGGGAGCTGAACCCGGAGCAGGCGCTGCCCCCACCCACACAGCGCGAGTTCCAGTTCCAGTTCGAGTGCATGGTCGTGCTGGACTACATCATCCGCAACACCGACCGCGGCAACGACAACTGGCTGATCAGGTACTATGTTGGCGCAACAAAGCGCATTTTTTAAAAATGAACTGCTTGAAATTGATGGCATCGAATGCTCTGGGCACATCAATGCTTCTTATTACTGCTCGAACACCTGATGCCCTCAAGTACACATTTACTTCACTACTTCATTCTCGCCCTTTTGCCGTAGGAAAAAATCAAGGACGGCTGCGTTGGAACCAGAGCCGTCTTTTAGCAACAGAACTAGCAAAATAGGCAGGCTACAATTTCAACGGCTAGACTTCCACAATCCAAAGATTGTTCCGGCAATCGCAATTTTGATCCCTTATTAGCACTGTTGCAACTTTGTCTTTCGTCACCATTATTATTTTTTGGTCTTATTCTTTGAACTCAATGGCTTCGAATTCTAGCAGTTCATCTTTTACGAACTTGTCAAAATTTAAATGGGCGCAAATGTCTCTAGATTATGGCTTTGTTTGGGCAAATGCATTGCAAACAATCTCCGAACTGCTGGCTATTCTTCCATCCGCAGGTACGAAGAGGCGGACGTGAAAAGTGAAGAGCAGCAAAAGGCGAACGGCGCAGACAAAGAGGCCAACGGTGGAGGCGAGGGCGCCGACGCGGGTCCCAAGCGCGTGGATTCGCTGCGCCGCCTGCGCCAGGAGCTGGGCACGGAGCCGGCCAAGTTCGCGCAAGAGGGCCGACTGATCGACATCCAGGACGAGAAGACGCACCGCCCCAGGGAGGCGGACAGGCCTGGCAAGGGTACGAAATGCGAATGGAATGTGTACTAGTACTATTAAATTGGGACTGAAGGCTTGATTTGAAGAATCGATCGTTGCTGATCAGATTGATCAACAACGATCGGGATGTGCGTTGATTCTAGCGTTCTTAGATCTTAGACTAGACTTTGAGTATTAGGCTAGGACAGACTTAGTTCTTTTGGACTTTTGCAGGCGATCTAAAATTGTTTTTAATTAAACCAACCCCCAACTACATATAATATGGTACGTTAGGCTTGGAGGTAAGCTAAGCTTAAGCTAGTTAGCTAAGGCTAAACTTTAACTAGTAAACTAAACTTAAGCCTAATAGGCTAAACGTAAGCATAGTAAGCTACTTCCTTAGACACATGGCTTAAATGGTTGAACTTAAATAGTTATGCTTAGAGAGGAGTTAGAGTTCACTTTCTGGATCTCAAATATCGTAGTCTAACTTTAGGCTGTTTTGATTAAGATAATACAATTGCAGAGCTTTCCCCGCGCCAACAGCAGCCCAAGGCGGTGGCCACCGTGAAGCCGCTGCTGCTGGAGCCGCCCGAACAGGCGGACGACGGTCAGGGCGACGGCCAGGACGCGATCAGCTGGGAGGACGTGAGCATGCCGCACGTGCGCATCGCCGCCATCGACAACGGGCTCGCGTTCCCGTTCAAGCACCCCGACCAGTGGCGCGCCTGTGAGTGATGGCACATCCGCAAAGGAAAAAGTTAACTCACTAAAAACGAAACGGCGGATACATGTCTTTTGGGTGACAGGTACTTTTTTTGACACGTTTCAAAAGTTTGTAAGTTGTAACTAATACATAGAGCTAAGAAGAGAGAACCCCCAAAAGTGGTTGGATAGACTTGCGTAAAAGCTTTTCAAAATAGCTTTCGGATAAAATTGATTGATTCAGTTTGGGCAAAGTTGAAGTTGAATCCCCGAGTTATGGGGTTATCGGCCTCCGTTGCTCAAACGAACTGCTCCGCAAAAGAAACTGACCACCACCCCAAATGGCTAAAGCGGAGCATCAAATTACAAACCATGCGCTCGCACACTTGATCCGAAAAATCGGTGGTCATTCAGCCAATTTGATTGGCACCGCATGAACTGATTTTGAACTCACCAAGAAAACAAATAACATAAGTGGTCTGACTTTTTTGCCAACAAAATAATCAGAGAAACGAAAAAAACGAAAAATTTTAGTCTATTCCCCTTCCTTTTGGCGCGCAGATCCATATCGCTGGGCCAGTCTGCCGATGGCGCAACAGCCGTTCAGCGACGAGATCGTGGCCAAGATTCTGCCGCTCATCGACAACACGGACTTTGTGCGCGAGCTGGGCAACGACCTGCGACGCATTTTCGAGGTACATACATAAAGTGATGTGTGGTTGGCCTTGATAAATGTAAATAAATAGGAATTTGCATTTAACTCCCGACAAATGGACTGATCCATTTAAAACAGACTCAGAACAGTCGGACTAAACTACTGGATCAATTGGACAATTAGGCACCGAATGCGAAATTTTTTTGATTTCAGAAATGAGAAGTGTTTTTAGTGAAGCGACTCAAATCGATGAGTTGAGTCGAATGGTGTCAAAAACAGGCCAATTACTGGTGTCTGACAAAGTTATTAATGTCAAATTTTAGTCAAGCTTAAACATGTCTATGTATTAAGTCAACCAAGCTTACCGTGCTAGGTCATGAGTTAAAAAAGTGCAACATTGTGCATCAGTTAAAAAGTGCAAAATGTAAACTTAGCTTAGCTTAAAGTTTAGCTTATTAATCTTAGTTCCAAGGTAATTTTAGCTTAGAAGTTTAAGTAAAACTTTAAGCTGAGATTTAAACTAAGCTTACCTAGGAACTAAGATTAATAAGCTAAACTTTAAGCTAAGCTAAGTTTACATTTTGCACTTTTTAACTGTTGACCGAACTTGCACTTTTTAACTGATGACATAGCACCCAAGCTTATTTCTAAGCCCAAAGCGTATCCAATCGTTGAAATTTTAGCCTAAGCCGATGCAAGCCTAAGCCTAGAAGTTGTGCTTGTCTTCCATTTGGTCGAGAGGCTCTGCCCAATTCATTCAATATACTATACTCTTAAAACACACTTCTGCTGTCTCTTCGCTTTGTTTTACCCTCCACCTATTCGCCCATTTTTGCGTTCTGCTCTATCCCCTTTTCATTGTTTATATTTGTGCTAGAGCGGCAAACAACGCGGTGACTAGCCGATTGGATAAATACATGGGACTAGACCGAAGAGCCAGGACAGGTTCAATCCCGGTTAGCACCGATCATATTTTTCTATTTTTTTGCTTGAATTTTTGTAGTTATTTAAATAAAATGAAGATATCTATTATAAAAAAAAGTACGTTTCTGTTTGCGTTGGTAGGGATCATCCTAAAGTTTTAACCAGTCGGCCAGCGGAGCACATAATATCTCGAACCAATTGTCCAAACACCATAAGAAAGTAGTCACACCTCACCAAAGCGAGTCAAGTAAAATCAATACTATGTATACATTTTGTTTTCAATTCAATTTCTTCTCCCCCCAGACTGACCCGGGCTTTGACAAGAAGACGTTCGCCAAGCAGTTGTCCGTCATCCGCGGCCAGATGTTCAACCTGCGCGAGGCGCTGCGCACGCGCAAGACGCCCGCCCAGCTGGTGCAGATGACGCCGCAGTACATGATCGAGGTGAAGAAGAAGAAGCGCAAGAAGTTGCTGCGCAAGAGCGCCAACACGTTCGCGGGCAGCACCACCACGCTAGCGTCGTCCGCCGTCGCCTCTTCGGCGGCTCCAGCCCCAACAATGGTGGTGACTGAGCAGCCGACCGCCGCCAACGAGGCCGCAGGGACAGCGCCAGAACTGCTGTCCTGCCCAACGCAGACCATCGTGGACGTGCACACCGACGGCAGCGAGACGGGCACCTCCACACTGGTCCAAGGCGAAGGTGAACAGTAAGCACTAAAAGTAGTGCACGTTCTCAACGGCCAATGTTTGGGTGAACTGGTTGAATTTGATGGTACCATGGGGCATCCATTTGGAGCAAGCAAATGTTTGGATTAACTGCTTGAACTTGGTGCCGTGGTAATCCATTTGGGGCAAGCAGTTAAGCAAATTTTTGGATTCAAATGATGACAACAGTTGGGGATGAACACGAATTACATAGACAGTAGACACTAATGTAATTCGTTCTTCGCTAATGCTTTGATGGCGCACATCAATTTCGAGCAGTTACCTAGGTATTGCATTTTAGTACTTCTCAAATATCCGATGTGCGGAGGAACCTGCGCATTGAATTTTCGAATGTACTGCTCGAACTTGACAACAAAGTCATTCAGTTTCAAGCAGCTCAACCTGTTTTTAATTAAAAAGTAACAACACTTGGCAGAAATTGAGGCCAGAGAGAAGATTCTTCTTGTCCCTTTTTATACTTCATTTCGTTTCTTTTAAGGCTCTTCGGTTGCGCCAGGGCCGAGCAGTTCGTCGGCGGTGGTCGTGTCCGGGGGCTCTTCGTCGGCGGTTCCGGCGCCGATGCTGAGCGAGGAGGAACGCGACGACCCCAAGTCGTGGCACAACACCTTCCAGCAGAAGGTCCAGACGCGATCGCCCTTCTTCGCCATGTGGTGAACCAACGATTGGGGGGAGAGAGAGAGAGACAAGGAGTTACTTTGCTGGGCGGTTGAACAAAACCAAACATTCAATTTTGTTGATCGGCTATGAGTTCACGAGAATTTCCCTTTCATCAATCATCTTACGCAGCATTTTGTAAGCGTTGGTTCGCACACACACAAACGTATCTTCTTTTTTATGTTAAAATAAGTCTCTTGCGCATTTTTTAAACTGATAAAGTGATAAATCCGAACAAAAAACGCACGAAACTTCTCAATTCATTCAAACTTCAAAGAGCTATCGAATGATACTAAGATCACCAAAATCGGTTAGCATAATCCCGAGTTGTGGTCTGTCAAAAATCGCTGGGGATGAAACAACCAGGTCCGACGGCTCTGCCCAATTCATTCAATATACACTCTTAAGTCCTAACGGCTAACACACTTCTGTCTCTTCACTCTGTTTCATTCTCTACCTATTCGCCCGTTTCTGCTCCATCCCCTTTCCGTGTTTATATTTGTGCTAGCGCGACAGACACAAGTTGGTGCCTAGCCGATTGGATAAAGACATAGGCCTAGACCAAAGAGCCACGACACAGGTTCAATCCCGGTTAGCACCGATTATATTTTTCTATTTTTTTGCTTTAATTTTCTCTGTGTATTCAAGAAGCGGGCCAACACCTCAATAGGAATGGGCGACACGAAGCATTTCAATTGAATTGGCCGAATCAGTGGCGCGATTAAGCGCAAAAAGTAGAGCAAATGGGCATTCACGAATTGGCCTTTTGGATCAGATGGTGATCTACTAGCACCGCATCTAATTGGGAGCTAGAAATGGCAAAAGTTAAACATATCTGGGGACATTCTTCACTTACCGGTCCAGTCGTGATCTGAACGCAAAATCCATTGGTCTCCAACACGAAATAATCGGACCTGGGTCTGCGCTTCTTTTGATTGGTCTGAAAATCAACAACAATAATTGATTGGTGTCTTCGGACTCAAATAAACCAACCACCACAATTGTGACTTGTTTCTTTGCGTTCATCATTGCGTTAAGAAATGCGATTGCATCCCGATAAATCAGCTGAATTCAAATGCATTCATTTATTGAATGCAATAGTTTAAATATTCTTCAAAATCAATTGTAACCTTTTTGCTGAATCGAGGCCCCAAATAGGCGTACATGTTGTGAGCAGTGAGTAAGATGGAGTCCGCTGTTTTGACCGTTGGAATTTCTTTGCATATTTGATGAACCAATTCATTGCAAAGCCAAAGTTTTGAGGGCTTAAAGGGCAATAATATTGAATTATTCTTTACAATTGCCCAATCCAAACCTTGCTTTCATCTTCGCCTGCTGGTGTTGATCGAAAGCGAACTCTTCTATGGAAAAGCGTAGGCGCTTGGCAGGAATTGGATGACTCTCCATTTATTTCTGCTTTGGATTAACGCTGATTATTGATTAATATCAAATGCCCGAATTAAAATATGAAAAATGGCGTCTTTGTTTTGTCTTTGTATTAATAATAAAATATACGTAGCGTAGGTACATGGTGATAATCTGATAATAGATAATGACTTAATGGGTTTTATCTTTGATTGATGGATGACATGTCAGGTCACGTCACGAACCAATTGTGGAGATTCTGGGACTACCCCTTCCGCGTGGGGGTCAATTTCGCGCCCTTTTTCAAATATTGGCCCAACTGTAGCCAAGTGGGCTTTTTAGCTTAGCTTACCTCTAAACCTAACGTGTACTAGCAAATTGAAGAAATCAATCCTCCGGCGATTAACGAGAATTCCCCTTTCACCAATCCGAACAAAAGACGCGCGAAACTAAAAGTATTGGTTTGAAAAAATCAGGGATTTTTGGAGTTTTTTGGCCATAACTTGGCCCAAAATGAACCAATCAATTCCCTCCCAAATGCCATTTTGTGGAGCTTCCATAGCTCTATCCAATCACTTTTGGAATCACTCTTCTAGCTCTATTCCTTGCCAAGTTATGGCTTCTCAAAGCACCCGTCGCCCAAACGACATGTACCGATTCAAATGTCGGGGAATGCTGCGCTCCCACACATTGTAAATGTGTCTGTCCCGGGGAGTGATGACTGGCGATGAGGGGAGACATGTACATGTTTAGGTATGGGGCTGACCTCTGTTTGCCCTGCTGCGCGCCTTCTTTGTACACTTTCACTTTCCCAGATGCAAGATATGTAATCCGCCGCCCGGAAAACTAACAGAAAACAGCAGCCACCAACAACAGATGGGTGCTACGCGTCTCACTTTCTGTTGTGTGCTCCCCATTTTACCACGCCACCATTTGGCGCACTCTTTCGTCTATTCCGCATTGCAAGCCAACTTTTTTGCCCATAATTTCCTTGGGTGGTGCGACATTTGTGGACCTACACATTGGGCTTAGACGTTAGCTAAGCTTAAGTTAAGCTAAGCTTTTAGCTTGCCTTGGCTTATGTATTATGCTAACTAACTTACTTGGCTACACTTTAAGGCGTAATCGCGAACCAATACATATTAAGCTAAGCTAGGCTTTAGCCTAAACTTAAGTATTTGTCCGCAAATGTCGTAGTGCCTTTCCTTATGCTAAAGTGCAACTCTAACCCAAAAAATGTGTTTCAATGGTCATGCTCAAACCGGCCATTTTCAATTGTCCATACTGTGGCCATTTCTCACTTTCAGAGGCTGTGGTTGGCCCAATTCTGAGCAGAATTGAATGCTCTTTCGATAGTTTTCGCCACAAAAATAAAACGGATAAGACATAAGATTAATTCGCTACCAAAAATGGGTTGAAAAAGCCTACCAAATGTTTCAATATTTGACGCCTCATAACTTTGTTCAGAATGGTCAGATCGGCCCAGTTTTGGTGCCATTCCATTCAGCTCTTAGAGAGACGCTTCGAATCAGCTATTTACTGCTGTCCTTGGTATTATTTGGACTGAAGAAATACCAAATATTTGGTGGCTTTTTCAACCCAATTTTTGGTAGCCAATTGATCCATTCGCAAATTGAAATGTGTGCATACCTATTGTGAATTGATTCTAGGAAAATCTTTTGCCCTGAACGCACTTTTTGCGTTCCTCATTATATCCCCAGATTGATGAATGATGATGACTTGATGGGCCCGTCCGTTGGCTCGCGCGCCGTGGGCGAGCCAATCCCCAGAGGGCACAATATGCGCGCGGCGGCCGAGTCAAAGGGCCCAATTTTGGCCTGAACAAACACAGAAAGCTCTGACATGGGGACTTGGGGGCACTCTAATTGCAAAAACAAACAAACAGAACAGGACCGCCCAGCCAACAACAGCAATTACTATTATTATCTTTTGCTGTTCTCATTTCCCCAATTCCCAGGCACTTTCCTTTTCCTCGGTTGGTCAGCAGCTCCCATTTTTGCAGAGTGCAACAATTTTTTTTTGTCTGGGACGTCCATTCCTCGGCACTAGACATTTGCGGATCTATGCTTAAGCTTAGACTATAGCCTAGCTTAACAGTCTAGCTTAGCTTGCGCTAAGCTTAATGTGTAGCCAAGTGTTATTTAGCCTAATCCAAGGCAAGCTTAAGGCTTAGCTTAGCTTAAGACTAAGCCTTGTGTAGGTCCGCAAATGTCGCATCCATTCATCACCCATTGGCACTGAGCTGAGATATCCTTCCACGTCCCCAGATCTCCAGTTCCCGACCCAGTCTCATTCCATACGACTGCTGAATATTATTTGTCTCAAATCGATTGATTGTTAATAAAATTCCTAACTTTTACGTTACCAAATACATGTCCATGATTTAGGCCTTAACTTTGAGCCATCGGCAACAATGACGACTGGTCGAGACAAGTTGTTCACTGTGTTCCTGCGCTCTGATTCTGAGCAAATGCCTGCAAAAAATGCGCCCTCTTCCTTTGGCTTCGCGCTGGAAGGCGACGGTCCGTGCCGTTTGCGCGTGCCTGCCGGCGGATTGGCGCATCGCAGTGGGCTGCGCAGCGGCGACGCGCTGGTGGCGGTGGACGGCCAGTGTGTGGAGGGCAAGCGCCACATGAGTGTGGCGCACCGGCTGCGCAAGGCGGTGCACGGCAGCCAAGAGCTGCTGCTCACAGTGCGGGTGAGTCAGTCGGGCACAAAATGGGCCAACTTCGAGGCGCCATATCTCGGTCGAGATTGAAGCCAAAAATTTTGTTCCAAATGCCATTTTGGGGCCAAAAGATTTGTCCAATGGCTTGGTTCAGCTGCCTTATGGCCCAGCAATTGGCCAAGTTATGGCCAAATGTTTAGAAATAGTGAGTCAGGCAAAATGGGCCCAACTTTGAGGCGCCATCCTTAACTCAGTCAAATTTTGTGCCTTGTTCCAAATGCCATTTTGGAGCCAAAAGAGTGCTCTGTCCAATGTTGTGTTCAGTTCCGTTGTTGGGGGCCTTCTTCTAGCTGATTCTGAATCTCAAGTTATGGCTCTTCAAATGCTCCCCGGCATGTCCAATGATCATCGGCTAAACACACGCATGAGATCTGGAACTGACTCTAAAATCTGATCTGATGGTAACAGATCTGATGACACTCCAATTCACGGAAACTGATCAATTTATGATCGGTTGTTCTGCTTCATTCGATCAACTCGATCGATCTGAATGACCTGGTCAATTTTTTCCAAATGGCCTGATCAAGTGATCATTGAACCTTTATGGGAATCCCCGATTTCCCCCTCAAGTGGTGACACTCATGACTCATGACTCTTTCCCGTTCCATTCAGCGTCCCTTTTCTTCGATGTTCTCTTCGCCGCACTCCAGCAATGCCTCTTCGACGCATTCGTCGCGTCGACGCCTCTTCCAAAAGAGGGCCATCGGCAAATACCAGAGGCGCTCGTCGACATGCGCCACACCACCGCCACTGTTGCGGCGAAAAGTGAAAGGCAAGTGCCAAACAGAAACAATGCCAAAATGGGTCAATATCAATATTCGATACATAAACTGAAATTATTGTAGCTCTTGCACCGGAACAGGTCATTTGAGCGACGGGAGCATTTGAGAGAAACCGTAAATCGGTTATGGCCTAAGCAAAAAATTTGAATAAAATGCCATTGGAATGCTCAAAGTGCGCTCTATCCAATGGTCTAATCAATAGGCGAATAGGTTAATATTTGGCCAAGTTATGGCCAAATGTTTGAAAAAATCGGGGGGGGGGGTTTGGCGTTTTTTGGCCATAACTCAGCCCAAACTGGACCAATCAATTCCGTCCCAAATACAATTTTGTAGTGCATTTAGAACTCTACAAAACCACTTTTCTTTATTTTGTTCCTGCAGTGCCTTCGCCGCCGTTGACTTCGCCTTCGGTGTCTGCTGATTCGCTGTCGCCCGTCCATTCCTCGTCCGGCTGCTCTTCGCCCAGCTCCACGTGCTCTTCGTCCGCTGACGTCCAACAGATTGGCACCGCCTCTACCGGAGTGGCCGTTGCGCAATTTGTGCTGCGCTTTCTCGGCCAATTCCGTCCGTTTGCCCAATGCGAGGACAAAGCGCTGGTGGTGGACAAGGTTGGGGGGCCAAAACTTGGTCGGACAACATATGTCATTTGAGTGACAGGGACCATTTGAAGGGCCAAAACTCCGCAATGGCTTCAGCTAAAAGAGAGATCTAAAAAGTGCTTCTGTACTAGATCTATGGGTGCGCCTAATTTGGATCACGGGAACTGGGAAGTGCTCGGCGAAAAGGGGTTTGGGACTGCTGTGGCCACGCCCCCCGCAATTTTCGAACGATAAACAAATAGGTTTATCGCTGATCTGCAGATAATACAATAAACCTCAAATCTGATGATTAATCAGTTTGAGGTGAAATGAAATTAGGAAAAACAAAATGCCACAATTAATTATAAATAAAATATCGAATGACTAGTGACTAGTATATCATTCCCAACAGATCTAAACTGATAAACTCGTCGAAATTGAGATTGGAGAAATGATAAACGATACTACAAATCATAATTGATATTGAACTTTGGCGTTAAACGATTAACGATAATTTATCGTTTATCATTGGTCCCCTGAGCCACCAGATCATTGGATGGGGCACTCTTTTTGCTCCAAAATGGCACCAAATTCCAATTTTTGTATTGAACAATTGCTGAGTTATGGCTTCTCAAATTCCCTGTCGCCCAAACAATGCATTCCGCGAACAATGGACGAATCAAATGTGTTGTGCTTTGCGCACAGGGTGTGCTGGCCCTGCGGGAGGCGGGCAGTCCAGCGGTTGCGCAACGCCCACAAGGCCAAGGCGAAATGTGCCTGCTAAGTGTGCACGAGGACAAAGTAAGTGAAGTGAACGCAAAATAAATCCCAAAGTGCTCACTCAAATTCGAGCAGTTCAGTTGCAGAAAATGCACAAATTCGACTAATACTTCCTTAAACTGCATGAATTTGATGGCAACAAAATCAAGTAGTTCACCACAGAAAATATGTAAAACTCCAAAAATGGAAAAAACTGGGCTGTTGAACAAATATTTGATGAAACCTTACAATTTCCATTTGTACTGCTTGAACTCGATGCCAACAAATTCGAGCAGTTCAGCTCCAACCAGATGCGCGAATCACCCGATTTTTGCCTCCCATTCAGTTGCTGCTCCAGCTCACCACTTCCACCGGCTGTCCGTTCGACGTGTCCCCAGTGGTGCTGCCCACCGGCGCAATCAAAGCCGCTGTCCGGAGTCGCGTTGACCCGGACGTGTTTGGCGTGCTGGCGGACGGCGGAGCGCAAGCACAGAGTGGAGAAGTGTGTCTGCTCTTCCGAATCCTGGCACGCGAACTGCTCGCGCACTCCGCGCACGCCCCAATTGCGCGCGCAATGCACATCCGTTGCAGGTGAGCGAACAGAACGGCAGATGTTGTTGGTCAATCGATTGGGGCACAGTTATCGATTTTTACCAAATAATAGTTTACGGGTTTAACTTAAAGTGAATGGCTCTGGGAATTGATTCAATTTAGGCCGCAGCAAGAGAGATTGTGGGACTTGGAATTTGAGACTGATTATTGAGCATCTGAGCAGACTAAGCCATGGCTAAAATGCGAGAGTTAAGCATCTGAGCAGACTAAGCCATGGCTAAAATGCGAGAGTTAAGCATCTGAGCAGACTAAGCCATGGCTAAAATGCGAGAGTTAA
>VAHH01000011.1:25803-113368 GCA_013357305.1 Radopholus similis
GCAAGCTGAACCTAGTAATGCGTCAATTGAGCACCAAGTGATAAATTTTTTTCTAAAAAAGGCTAAGCTGACCAGTGTTTGGCAGAGTTATGGACATGTCAAATTTTTAGCTTAAGCATTCATTATCATTACCAAGCCTATGCATTTTGTACTTTGGCCCAAAAAACTTGCTATGTTTGACCAAAAAGTAGCCAAGTTCATTCAAAAAATCATATCTCAAGGATTGATCAGCCAATTTGAATGGACTCTATTTTGCCTAAATAGCCCACATAAAATCGCTATGGATTAGTATGAAATGGAAAAAAATATAAAAAGTAGTAAAAATTAAAGAGGACATTTTACTCTACAAAATATAAAAATTATGAATTGGATTTGTAACATTTTGCCAGAAAAATGATTTTTTGAAATTGTGAAATTCAATAGGGCTCAGAACTTTTGTTACACCCTAAGTAATAACCTATTGGCTACACGTTAGGCTTATAGATGTAAGCTAGGCTTGAGCCTAAGATTGCCTTGGCTTAAGCTAAAATAAACTGCTTCATGTTTAGATGTTGAGCTAAGCTTAAGATGTTTTGAATTGACTAATTAATCACCGAGTTGGGGTGTACCGGCCGTCAGTTTGGTGCAGACCCCTCTTATTTTGACCTGTGGATCAGGCACCCATCCAGAGTAATGACCAAACAGCCAAATAGCCCACATTCTTCGCTATCGAATGAGCCCATGGCCATTGCCCAATTCTGACTGATCACCGAGAAGTGTTTCGTTCCCATTCTTCCCACCTTCCCTTGTCCAATTTCGCCCCCGTTCAGAATGCAGTCGGCCCACTTCGAGCCGAGTGCCCAGTGCGCCCAATTCCCGGCCTGTTGTGCGCACGTGGTCGCCTCAATTCGCTTCTGCGTCCCGCCTCCGACGCCCAAAAGGGCCCAGTCCACCGGGGAGGAGCACCAGAATGCGGCAGTGGCCGAATTCATGCGCAAACTGGCCGAGACGCTGACCCAACAAATTGACCTGGGCCAGGCAGAGGAGACGACAGCCGCAGACACGTCCACGGACTCGCTGAGCACGCAAATTGGGGGCACTACACCGGACCGAGATGGGACCAGAATTGGCTGGCGCCAATCGGAAGCAAGGGTGGGCAGTTCAAGACATATGCAAAAGAGGTCATTCTTCTCTTCCTCATCCTGTTGTTACACATCTGACTCGAACCCAACCAAAAACGCCTTATCGCAACCTATTCCTCATATCATCTCCTTCATCACTTCCACATTCATCCAGTTCCTCGTTTCCATTACAACCTTTTCTTCGTTTCTTCCACAACTCATCTCTTCCTCACCCCTTCCTCATCTCTTCAATATCTTTTTCTCATACATTCTTCATCCTATTCTCATCCCTTCCTCATCCATTCCGCATCCCTTCCTTATATCATCCTCATTCATTCCTCATCTCATCTTCATCCTTTTCTGATCTTCTCATCCATTCCGCATCCCTTCCTCATCCCTTCTTCATCCCTCCCTCATCGCTCCCTCATCCCTTTCTCATCCATTCCGCATTCCTTCCTCATTCCTTCCTCATTCATTCCTCATCTCTCTTCTTCATCCTTTTCTGATCTTCTCATCCATTCCTCATGTCTTCCTCATCAAATGAATTGTGATCATCGTCTCACCCTCTGCCCTCTCCATCTTTCTTACCTCATCTTCTTCTTATCTTTGCCATCAATTTTCATCTTCTTCCACTCTTTCGTATCCCCTTTCTCGTCATTTTCTCCTAATTCATATGCAGAGCGACGGCGCGCAATATTTCAAATCTGGGGAGAGTCCAGAGTCACAATGGAACCCCTGAGCAGGGAAATTGCGAAATGGGGAAGACCAGCAGTCCGAAGGTCCGAAAGTCCGAATTGGGAAGAGACCAAGGCCGCCGGGAGAAGTGGAGGTCTCGTGTGTGTGTGCTCAACTGTGCGAATATGGGCACGAAGGGTGGAGGGGCACTGGAGGAAGACGCTTCGGCTGTCACATTTTGTGAATTGTGAGGCGCAAGGTGAGGGGCACTGACGGGGCTGAAGGGACCCGTTTGGAGGGCCCGTCGGAGGGCGCTGAGGGAGGCGAAGGCAAAGGCCGACCCCTGTGCTGACTCATCTGACTCATCGGCTGGCAGCAGGCAGAGGCAGCGATTGCTCAGCGCAGCCGGGGAAGACGCCACCCTTCCACCAGCGGCAGCAGCGCAGCTCACCCCCTTCACACAGTCTCCTCCAGCCTCCCAAAAATTGGCGCGGAACGGCGTCACTTTTCTGCGCGCCCCCAAATGTCGTGCCAGCCGAGCGAAGGGCATGCCAATGCCATTGATGATGGCACCACTGAGGCGGCGGACCAGCAGCAAATCGATGCCGGCGGCGTGCCATTTGTGCGCGCCCGATCCGAGCGTCCGGGCATTCGGGACTCGCGCAAGTGCAACGCGGACCGACTGCGCCGGAGAAGGAATGCGGCGGCGGCGGCGGCGGGCGGACGCGGATTGGAGCAACCGGAAGCACAGCAATCCCTTGGCCTGAATGCGCCAATGCGCAAGACGACGAAGCGCAAGAACAGCGAAATGCACGCAGTGGAAGAGGAGGTTGAAGAGGAGCTGGAGGAGTCGCCGGGCGAGAAGCGCCGAAAACGGGTAGCCAAAATAAGTGTGAAATGGGTCCACGTTGAAGAGCCGTATTTCGGTCAATTTTGAAGCCAAAAATTTGATCCAAATGCCATTTTGAAGCCAAAAGAGGGGTCTGTCCAATGTTGTTATGTTCAGCTCAGTTTTTGGGGGCTATTTTCTTAAATTTAATCTCAAATTATGGTTCCTCAAATGATCTGATCGCTCTGAATTGATCATATCGTCCAAACACATCATGAGATCTGGAACTGACTCTAACTTGTGCTCTGGTGGTAACTAAAACTGGTTGGCGCTCCAATTCACGGAAACTGATCAACATAATAGGTATGATCAGTTGATCCGCTCGATCCAATCAATTCAATTGATCTGAATGACCTGATCAATTTTTTCCAATTAGCCTGATCAAGTGAGAAGTGATCCTATTTTGAATCTGATCTGACTTTGATTGATGAAATCACCTGATCACGCGATCACTCAAATACTTCATTAATCCCCCCCCCCCAATTTAAGGCTGAAGGCCAACGGTTGGCGCCCCCAATTCCATTTCCGCGCACACGACTACAACAGCCGCCGCAGCAGATGGCCATGGCGCCGCCGCCGTTGCCGCCGCGGCGTCGACTCTTCAAGGTGGGCAAGGCAATGTCCAAATCCGAAAAGCAAGATCTCTCAGCAGTTTAAAAACAAATGGTGATTTTCGATTAAACTGAGATCATCAATTGATCTGATCTCTCTGATCAAGTGATCTGTATCGATTGATCATCATCTGATCAACCACCTCTGATATTAATCTAAAGCTCTCTAGTCAAGAATAGGGGGCCATTTCGGCGTCAAATTTTGAGAAAATGAAGCAACGCTAATTGGTGAACCTTTTGGTCATTTGGGAGCCAATACCGGGGGCTATTTGGGGCCAATGAAAGAGTTGGACTCGTTTGGCCAAAACCACTCCAAAGTTAGGGCCCAAAACGCGTCCCAACTAGGCACATTTGGTCTGAGTTCAATCAAAAATCATAACTCAAGCATTGAGCAGCCAATTTGAAGGGACCCATTTTGCATAAATAGCCACCATTTGTGGCTCTCGAATGGGCCCATATGGTCATTTGTTTGACTCAATTGGACCCAAAATTATGGCCCAAAGCATGTGAGTTGGTGCAAGAAATCGCATTTCCAGTCCCAATTAAATATCTTTGCTTTTCCAAACAAACGATTCGAATTCTTTATTTTGAACTCGTTTTTGACCCAATTTTTTAATTTCCTCTCTTGGCCTTCTGTCACCATTTTCGCGAATTTTCCCATTTGTACCCCATGCTCCGTTTCGTCTCAAAATGTCAAAAGCCGACAGAAAGATCATTCAATTGGCGAAATTGCTTTAGCTTTTCGCCTTCCTTTTGGGCCATTTTGTTGTCCCAAATTGTACTGATCGCGCGACTCAAAATGGCCCAAATGATGCCATTGCTAGATATGCCCTTTTTGGCATTTTGTGCGTTTAATTGGCTCATAAAAGTGGCGCGTGCCACCATTTTTTGTGCGCCAACAATGGGCACACTGCGGCGGCACTTTTTGTGTGCGCCATTTGCGCACTTCCTCTGCCGGCTGGCAGCAGTGGCTGGCGCTGTTCCGTGGGGGCACGACTGGCTCATTCGTGTGCGGCCGCCCTAATGACGCGCCTTTTAAACTTTTTGTGTGCCGTCTTTCCGTCCCGCAAAAAGCCAGGCCAAGGCGCCGGCTGGCAGCAGGGCGGCCGAGAGTCGTTATAGGGACGGCGGCGGCGGCACTGCCCCACTCGTCGCGGCGGTTCAATTATGCGGCGGCGGCGCCGCAGAGGCGGAAAAGCGGCGACGCTCGGCCGACTGGCCAAAGGCAAAGGCGCAAATTGTGTGCCAGCCGGCCGGCAGCAAGCACTTCACAATGGCGCAAATCAATGCCCCACAAGCCAAGCCCCGCCGTCGTCCAGCGGCGAGAGGAGCACACAAAGAGGCACTGGCGCCGCAAAATTTGATTTCAAAACAGCAGCCCCCGACTACGCCGCTCTCAAAGTTTGGGATGGCCCAGCGGCTGACAGAGAATTGATGGAGCTGCGCGACTCTTTTAATGACACATCACAACGAAGTCCAGATGAATAATGATTACTAATGAGAATGGACAGACAAGAACAGCGCGCTTTGGGACTCCAAACCCCTTAAAACAGGCTCATTGCACTTTTCCTTATTCTCTTCTCTGCCCCACTTTTTTCCCCAATAGCCGCTTCCATCTTCATCTTCCCAACCCTCATCTCATCCCTCATTCTTCATCCCTTCTCGTCGTCCTAATCCCCAAATCTCGTCATATTTCGTCATCTCTTCTCCATCCCCATTTCTCCTTCCCTTCATCTCTTACCCACATTTCAACTTCTCATCTTGCCCCGCAATCTCTTCATCCCCCTCTTCCTCAATTCCTCATCTCCACATTCTAACCTTTCACCACTTTTCATTCCCAATCCTTCAATTTCCCTTTCTTCCTAATACCCTTTCTTTCAACATCTCCATTTCACTCCTCAGTCTAACGTTATCAGGTCGTTGTTTCCAGTTTCCAATCATCTTCATCTCATCCCCTTCTACCGACTAATCAGTGCTTCCTCGTCTCCCCCAACTTCGATCGTTCACATTTGCCTCTTCCCTTTTCTCTTCTCTTTCACTTCTCTCCATTCCAAAAGGTGTCCATCTTCTTCCTTCTTCTTCCCCCTCCCCCTCCTCCTTCTTCTTCTTCGTCCTCCTCCTCCTCCTTCTTCTTCTTCCTCCTCCTCCTCCTCCTTCTTTTACTTCTTCTTCTTCCTCCATCTCCCTTCATTCGTTTGCTTATCAAAAATCGGCTTTGCCACGGCTCAAAATGCCGCAAATTCCCCAACAATGCGGCGCAGATGGGTGAGACGTGAGATTGGCTCATCTCAGTGCTCACAGCTCACACTGAGAGGGTTCCCAAAATCAATGTGGCGTGAAGCAGGGAGGCAGTGGGGCAGTGCTGCCGCTGCCCGTCCTTCCCTTCTCCTTCTCAATTCTCATTCGCCTCCACCCTCGCATTTTTCCCACATCCAAAAATGGCATCGGCACAGCGCAATCCTGCCGCCCATCATCAGCCCGCAGAGTCATTACCAGAGGCGACGCATTCCCCCGGTTTAGCAAAATTTCTACTTCTATAGTATCGTCTTCATTTTGGGAACCGGCCTAAAATGCATAATTTCAGAGCACCCCTTTAAACCATTAGACATGTTTCGGCACTCACTTTTGGGACGGCGCTAAAGTGCGCTTTTTGAAGCAAATGCTAGAACTTGTTTCCGGTGCATAAAAGAGCAGAGAACAAGAATTCCAATCCGAGTCAGAAAATGCACGAAATACCCCAGAATTTGGAGTCAAAGTTGACGGAAATTAGAGGAGAGAACTAACAGTGTTCAAGAAAATTTGAAATAATTCCAATCAGATGTTAGTTATTATTATTATTTTTTTATATCAAATTCTGGCACATTTCTTGCATTTTCTGAAGCGGGACATTTGTGCCCGGGACATTTCGTGTACGCGCCGAATCAAAGTTTAAAACAATGGAAATTGGAAAGGGAATTCGCTTCGAATAATTATGCATAGAAATACTGAAATATAATACATATAAAATAGATAAATAGATCGGCCTACTCTCCAAATAAAGACTAAGGACCATACTGGCTCGAACTCAATTGACTTCGAGTTCAAGGTGTCCATTAAATCACATGTACTGCTTGGACTAGATGTCCACAGGTTTATAGCGTTTAGTCACTCGTGTACTGCTCGAACTTGGTGAGGTCGAGTTCGAGGCGTTCAATTACTCTTGTACTGCTTGAACTCAATGCCCTTGGGTACAAGACGTTCAATGAATTATGCATGTACTGCTTGAACTTGAAGTCCCCCAAAAGCCACATCTCAAGCTGTATGTGCATTTGCCCAAAATGTCAATGCGACGTGAAGACCTGAAGAGAGGCATTGAAGGCAGGCGGCCGCAGTTCCCCGCCGTTCCCTCAGTTCCCTCCACCCTCGCATTCTCTCCCACATCGCTGGCATTGCCAAAAATGGCACAGCGCAATCCTGGCCGCCGCCTCCCCTTTGGCCTTTGGTGCGTGAGCGCCTCTCAAATTTCGCGACGGCGCACAGAACAAACATTCGCCGGGCGCCCGGATCGCTGGCCAAACCGCGGCGACGGCACCATACATTCTGCCAAAATTCACGAAACGACGGCACATTGGGCAGCGATTTGGCACAGCAACAGTCAAACTGTTCACTGAACTGTTCATAGCTACGTTTTGTGGTTGTGGGGGTTTGCAAAATTCCCATGTGTACAGCTCGAATTTGGTGAACTACTCGTATTCAAGGTTTGAACTCGATGAGCTCGAGTTCAAGACGTTCAGTCGCCCACTTGTACTGCTCAAACTTGATGAACAACTCGCGATTTTCATTGAAGTACTGTTCGAACTCGAGGCCATACGAGTTCTTCAAGCAATCAAATGCATCGAGTTCAAGCAGTACAAACGACCAAAATTGTACAAGGTCCAACCGCCAATGTTTTATGATTCCCATTCCTATATTGCCTATTGTGTATTAATGTCAAAAACACAAATCGAGAATGGACCAGAGGGGAGAGGCACGACTCTCTTGCTCAAAAACCCATCCATCTCGTGCGTCCCGCACTCTCTTATCCGCTCCAATAATGTGGTGAGCCGATCTATCATGCCCCAGCAGAAAGCGCCAGCCAGAGGAGCCTCTGGCTCTGGTGGCAGCAGCAACAGGCAAAAGGACATGCATTTGAAATTCACGGAGGATTTTGCATAAAAATCGACGCATTTTAGTTCTAATGTGCTTTCATTTTTCGCCCAAAATGAAATGTTTTTTCTTGGAGGTTCGACAGTTCACCCACCCAACATTTGAACGAAGCAGGTTGGGCTACGGAGGCATTTTGATAAGCCATAACTTGGTCAGGCTTAAGCTAAAATATTTAATCAGATGCCATTGGAAAGCCCAAAGTCTGCTCTATCCAATGGTCTAATCAGTGGCCAAATAGTCCGGGAATTGGCCAAGTTATGGCCAAATGTTTGAAAAAATCATGGATTTTTGGACTTATTTGGCCATAACTTTGCCCGAACTGATCCAATCAATACCAACCAAAATGCCATTTTGAAGAGCTTCCATAGCTCTTGACAATCACTTTTAGACATTTGAATTGTGTGCTCAGCTCACAAATTGGCCTTGCCGAGGAAAGACTCCTCCCATTTCGACCACCCACCCTTTCGTCCGCATTAGACCGCGGCCAATTCCGGTGCGTGCGCGTCACAGCCGCGTCAATTTTGTGTGGCCTTTTTGTTTTCAAAAGCTGCGTTTTCGCCGCCCCTTCTAATTGGACACTTCCGGGGCGCGACACAACGCGACTGGGCGTCGACCAAATCCGTACCGCCGCCGCCGCCGCTGACACACAATTTCCCCACACAGTGTTTGGCACAAACACATTCTGATGTGCGTTTGGCCCACGCGCACATCGCCCAGTGGGGACACTGGAGAGACGGTTTGTCTCGACGCCATTCCCGACGCCCAGTCTCGACTCTCGACGCCCCCTCACCCCGCCCTGACCGGCGCATTTTGCTCCTTTGCTGGAGAAGACAAGTCTGCTCTGTGTGCCCTGGCGGCTCATCAATGTGCGGAGGCACGGCACACAATGGTTTGGCGGCGCCGCGCTAAATTTGGCACATGGCGAAGCGACACGGCACACACACAATTCCTTCTTCTCCAGAGCCCCCCGTCGAAGGCAGCGGCGGCGGCGGCCGCGCGGAGTGTCTTTCAGCGCAGCCGCCGACCGCTCACTTGGCGCTCGCTCATGTGCAAGTCGGGCAGCAGCCGCGCACGCGTTTCCCTTCTTTTGCGCGCGCCAATCTCCACTTTGGCGCGCGCGCGCCTCCCGTTAATGAGCCACAGCACACGCGCGGACGGCACAGGCACTGTGCCTGTGCGGCCCAGAAGCCGCGAGACGCTCGCCAAAGCCAAGCGGCGCGCTGCTGAGTCGCCTCTGCTCTCGCCGCCTCGCTTCTGCCGCTTTCCCCTCTCACAGTGTCACACGCCGGGCGCGACAGCAGCTCTTCTGCTTTGGCACCGCTGGCGGGCGCTCGCTTCCATCTCTTTCCGGCGCTGGCTGCGCCGTGCGCCATCTTCTTCGCTCTTCCCAGCTCACGCGGGCGCACAAAACACGATGCTGCTGCTGCTGTGTTGGGTGCGCAGCGGCGGCCGCCTTTTGGGCGCTTCCGCTGCGAAATGAGCTGAAAACAGCGGCGCAACACGGGCAGAGGATACATACATATGTACGCGCGTGTGAGCCCACAAAGCGCGGCAGCGGCGGCCGCCTGGCTCTTGATCTTGTGCGCGCCTCTGCTGTGCTCTCTTGTTTCTCCCGTTTCGGCACTCACCATCTCCCTGCATCAATCGCTTCTCCTTCACCAATGGCTTCTTCTCACTTCTCACTTTGATCATCTCTTCCACGCACTCATCCGTTTCCAGTTTCCACTCAACCCCTCACCACCGCCTTTGCGCACCTCTCCTCGTCAGCAGAGGAGTGCGCTAAACATCCGAATTTGGCACAATAAATCGATAACAGCTTGGCCATTTCCAGATCCAGTTTTCATCATTTTTGGTGGCACAGTCTCCAAACCACTCCCCAAAGGGATCTCGAAACTCGGATATCAAGCTACCTACGTGCATACATAGGTACATAGCTTAAGCTATGCTAAGCTTTAAGCTTGCCTTGGCTTAGGCTAAAATAACTTGGCTTATCATTCATCAAGTTTCGTTTTCACTCTTCTCCCCCTGTGCTCTTCTTGCTCCCAAATTCATCTTCACTCTCGACTGTCCAGTTTCTCCTTCTCTTCCATAAACTCTTCTTCTTCACCATTCATCCGCATTCTTATTTCTTCAGACTCTTTCATCTCTCAACTCCACAATTCTTCCGCCTTCAGTGCATTCTTCGCATTCCAGTCTCACTCATCAGTCCTCGCTTATCATTTATCAGTAATTGTCATCTCATCTCCAGTCGAAAACGTACACACGTAGAGCTAAAAATATAACGGAAAAGATTAATTCCGTACCAAATTAGTTGAAAAACGTACCAAATAATACTTGCGGCCCCTATAGGTATTCCCTTGTATTCCCTTATATTGGTACGTTTTTCACTTATTTGGTACGGAATTAAACCCCTCGCAAAATATAGTGCCTCTTGGGGCCAAATTCCACAATTATATATTACACCAATCGACTCGTCTCAACTCTCGACGAGTCCAACACCTCCAAAGTTCGTCGATTGGATTTCTGGCTGCTTCGCAGTCCCCCAAAGTTGGCCTGCTCGTGGCCCAACTTCACATTCTGCTGCTGCTGCGCTTCGTTTCTTCATTTGCCCCTGTTTTTGCTGCGCCTCCTCAGTCCTCCTCATCATCATCGGGGGCTCTGTGTCGCTCCCGCACTCACACACAATCCATTCATTGGCGCGCCACATCCTCGCGGAGAGCTGGCTTTTTGCGGGCCCGACTGGCGCTGTGCGCCTCGTCCATCCAATTTCCTCCCATTTGTCCCCGGCGCTCTTCTCTCTGCTCGCGCCGCTGCTGCTCTCTTCCCCAATCACTCCCAGCACATTCTCCACTCTTCTCGCTGTCCGCGCCTCCACCGCTCTTTTAGACCGGCTGCTCCCGCTGCTTTTAAAGCCAACTAGGCCACCACGGGTAGAGCCTTTTGCCCTTTTTGCCGCAGCGCTGGGCAAGCAGGCAAGCACCACTATTGCTCTATACCTCTATAGCTACATAGACGATATGACATATGACACTATAAGGGTAGAGGTAGTGCTTTGAGAGGAAAAGCGCTAGCGGAGAAGCGGCAAGTGCAAGAAAGAGATGTACATACTAGAGGTCGGAGCCGTACCGTAATACGGCCGTAAAAAGCCGTAACGGTATAAAAAGCCGTACCGTAAAAAAGCCGTAATACGGCCATAATACGGAAAACCCGGTTACTCCGACCTCTAGTACATACGTAGGTACAACATTGTAGGCAAAATGGCCAACTCAGTTGGAGGCTGTGCACGCTCTTCTCGCTTTTGCTCGTCGCCTCGCTTTCGCGTCAGCGAAGAGTAGCGACGCTTGTTCTTTTCCCGTTTTTCGCTCTCTCGATGGGCTCTATTCTATGTCTAGTAATCTAGTATGGAGTATGCTATGCGCCATTCTCACACGCGTTCCTCTCCCACAGCCTCCCATTCTCACTTCTCAGTTCTCGCTTCGCGTTTGCTTTCCTTCGCTCGTTTGCGAGCGCTGCTCTTCTCCCACACTCCGCTGCTGCTGCTGCTGCTGCTGCTGCTGGTGGCGCTGCTAGCTGGGCCGCGGCGCTGTGTGACTGGCCAATAACACGTCAATAAATTCCGGCGCAGCGGCCGGCGTCTTGTAAAATATTGTCTTCTTCTCCTCTGCTGCTTCTGCTTCGGCGGCACACAAAACTTCGCTCGTGGCGCCCGCCGCCGCGGTTCTGTGCCATTCGCTTATTGCCCATCCATCATCGCGGCCAATAAATCGGAGGCAAAAGCCCCAAATTTGGGCGAGCCCCCTTTTGTTCCCGAGTGCCGCCGAGCGCCGCTTTTGAGGCGCCCCCATTCGCATGCACCAATTGCGCCCCATAAACCAATAAAATCCATTAATGAGCTGCTGCCTTTCAAGGGCGTCGCGCACAGTTTTGCAAGCGCAAATTGGATGCAGCCAATCCATTCCAATAATGGCTTATTGGCCAAAAACTGCACACACATAGCTAATCCCGTAGACTAATTTGCGCGCCCAGATTAGAGGCGCCCCATCGGCGGATTGGACACGCGAATTAGGCACACAAGGGCCGCCACTCAGTCAGTCCGCTGCTCTCCGCCAACGGCGCCACCGGTGGTCACGCATTTTGATACAAAGCGCTATTATGGCATTCCACAGCTCCCCAGCAGCTCATATGCATCAAATTTGGAAAGGTCGGCATATGTCGGCAAAACTCGGCATTTTGTTCACAAAAAGTTGGCATTTTGTGTTAGACAAAGTCAACTTTAGCAGTTTGACAAAAGTCGGCATTATAGTAGGCATTATCTTGGTGTTATTTTGGACGAAATGTCTTGGCGGATTAGTTACTCGGTAGTATTAGGTATTAGATATTACTTTTGCTGCGCATATTTTTCCCGCGCCTTCCCACAGTTTCGCCGGCTGTTAAGCCGCTCTTGAGCTGGTCGGCATCCAAGGGCTAATCCTCTGTTTGCGCGCATTTTATCCGATCCTCGCGTCATGCAGCGAGCGAGCGACCAGACACAATTGTGGGCTGGGAGTGTGTCTGTCTGCTCAAATAAGGTCCGCTCCGCTCCCCCCGTTTTTGACCAAAACTAGACCATTCCCTCCCAAGGGGTCAACCCAGAATGTCGACACCCAAAATGTCGATATTAAAACAAAATGTCGACACCCAAAATGTTGATATTAAAACATAATGTAGACACCCAAAAAATGTCTATATTAAAACATAATGTCGACACCCAAAATGTAGACACCCAAAAAATGTCGATATTAAAACAAAATGTCGACACCCAAAATATGTCTGAATTAAAAACATAACGTCGACATCCTAAATGTCGATACTTACATTTTAATTTCGACATTTTGAGCATCGACATTTGGGACTCATTCCCAAATATGGCTCATCGTCCAATCAGTCCCCCCAAGTCTTGGGGGCCAACTTCCAAGTTCTGCATCCCCTTCGAATTGCCTAGAACACATCTAGCCTCTCTCTGCCTTGGACAACTAATCTCCTTAAAACGCTTTCCACAAGTGCTGCTGCATCTGCGCAATTTTCAACGCTTTTTAATCTCTGGTGCGAAATTAAATCAGTACAGTTTAAGTTTGCCAAAAAGGCTTCATTCAGGGCTTTCTATGAATTTTGAGGAGGCTTCTGTTCGAATTTTTCAAAACGCCAAATCAAAGTTTTGAAACCCGGAAACCATTTTCATGCTCCTATCTCCAACATCAACTATAGATTATTGATTTTGGCTAAGACAGCCAAAGGCCGGGAGTATAGGTAGAGAAGGGCTCTGAAAGATGTATCCCAAAAGTGAAAAATGGCATTTGGCTTGGAATTGTTTGGTTCAATTTTAGCCAAGTTATGGCCCCAAAAATCCCCCTGATTTTTGTTTCAAACATTTGGCCATAACACGCGAACCTCGAGTTTGTGTGTATTAAGTTGAACGGAACACAGCAGAACAAGACCACTAACAGAATTTGGAGGAAAAGTTCCATAAAGCAACAATGAGCATGCATAATCGTACTTAATTCAATCATCAAAATTGGCAATTTTTGCCGGTCGCTACAATTTTAGAATATTGGCCTTATTTCTTGCGCAGGCCACCACATTCTTCAACAATCTAAAGCTTCTGTACGACTTTTACAAAAGTCACACAAATCAACGTTTTGAAACTTTTTAATGTTTCTAGCACACTGACGGAATAGAGGTTAGCTCTTACGTGACTACAAAATATGTATGTAGAGAAGCTCAGTCAATTGGGAACCATCATTCCTGTAAAATTTCAGAAAAGACTAAAATTGTCTAGATTTTTTGGCTTAGGCTAGCTGCATTTTTGGCTTATTTGGGGCGCAAAATGTTTTTTCCGCAAAAAGCTCCCCACACTTTTTGTGTCGGCCTCTCGTGTGGACATCAAAATCCCTTATCTCTTTGCCCAGCAGTGCTCAATTCGTGTGCCGACGTAATATGTCTTTTTTGTGTGTGCACGAGGGGGATTTGAGGAGCCATAGCCGTAAAAAGGATTCAGAGCTAGTAGTGCCAGATTCAGATTTTTGGCTTAAAAACTGATCGAGGCTCCTCAAATGTGTCCCCCTTTTGTTGCCAAAATTATCTGCGCCATTGTTGTAACTTCGCATTAATTAGGCTACTATTATTTTATCGAAGAACACCACACTGAAAGAGAGAGATTGTAAGGAATGTTTGGTTGCATAAAGCAATGGGCATATACAAATCGTACTCAATTCGATTGTCAAAATTGCCATTTTTGGCAATCGCTATTTTCGCTTTATTCGCGCCAACACTTTCTTCGACACTCTTCTCTGACAAGCACTTGACCGAATGTGTTTGTTTGACTCTCGTGTGACTTCAAATCCGCGCGGCCATGTGAGCGCTCCCTTTGCGCTCCGCTGCCTTCGCGTCAAAGGGACAATTTTAATGGGCCCAACGGCGCCAAACATTCCTCTCTTTTGTCGCCGTTTATTCCTCCTAATCCCTTTGCGCATCGCAAGATTTTGTCACTCCCCTCGCATTTGCCTTGTTCGCAATGCCAAATGGCATCCGTGCCATTCTCAGCTCCTTCTACATATAATACTATCAAACCAGTGTGTTTCTGTTCCATTTGATTTTAGAAAGAGTTCAGTATCCAGTCTATATGCATCTAACCCCCGTCTCTGTAGTACATGCGGGACACCTTTGACAAGCCATTTTACTGTGTAAATAGAGCACACAAAGCCCACAACAGAGAGCCCAAAAGTGGAAACAGCAGCTCCCGCTGTTGATTAACGATTAACCCGAAAGTCGAGGAGGGAGAGATTGTGTCTCATGGTGTCATGCCAACTCGTCCAAAATTCAATTCTCCAACGGGTCAACTCACTCAATGCCAACTCGTCCAATGATAGTATAAAATCCATTATCCCGATGCCTAAATAAAATTCATTCTCAGTACAAATCCTATCGTTTCTGTCATTCATTTGTTTTTCATCATGGCAACCTACTATGTGAAATCTCAACGCGGTGCCGACAAACTTGAACACAACGCAGTGGACGAGTTGGCGTTGGGCGAGTTAACCCATTGGACGAGTTGGCGTTAACTCGTTAACCCGTGTCTCATCAGTCATCACATCACTACTCACCCATTTATGGAATGTCTGTCAGATTCATTTCCTAACCAAAATTGTCCCTCCGCCTCCTCCTCAATCGTCCTGAACTCCTGAAAGGTTCGATTCCGCAACAACATTTCCCCTTTATACAGCTCGAAATTGTTGACCTCGATTTAAGGGGTTGTTCAGCCGAATGTGTACTCCACAACCACTGATTTTTTTTTTCATTTGCTTCTCTTGACGAGAGGAATCGGATATCGAACACTGTTCTATTACATTTTGGGGACTCTTCCCTCATTCCCATTTCCCATTCCATGGCCAATCTCTTCCTCCTATCCAATTCGCATGTCCACATGATTCCTTTGCTGTGCGGTGCCTCCCATTTTTTGCCGCTGCCTCCAAATGGCGGCCAAAGAATTCGTGTTGGGACTTCAAAAATTGCTTCCAGCCCCTTCCAATGGCTGGGGCTTTTGGGGCCACACAACAGCTGTTGTTCCGTTGTGTGGGGCGGAAAGATGATGAGTGGCGGCGGGGTATGGGCGGGATGAAATTGAATCTGCTCTGGCTGGCCCCCTTCTGTGTGCGATTTTTCTGATTCCCCAGATTTCCGCACCAACTCCGTTTGGGTTGGGGGTCGCGTTCACAATTCCCTCCCGCACATTCAGAGATCGATTTTTTTAAATTTTATTTGTATGCAATTTATCCGACCAAAGTTTATTCGTTTTTAGCCATAATTTATTGGCTGATCAGAGCAAATTCAAAGCTTTTGTATTCACTGGACATTCCTCTCATTTTCCATTTCAAAAACGGATAATTTATAATTTATGCCAAACATTTTTCATTGAATTTTTAATACCTAATAGGAATGAATTAGGGAAGAGCAGAACGATAATTATTTCTATTGTTTTCGATAATTCAGCTAGACGAAAAGGGAAAGTAAGGCATACGAACAAAAAAACGATAACATTGCAATAGAAACTGATTAAATGTAAGTTACCAGTTATCTATGTAAAGTGAGGGCGCTACCCATTCTTTCACATTAGTTTGACTGTTTTGCATCTACTCAGACTCACATCTTTGCTTCCATTCTCCTCTTTGCTCCCCCCTTCCCTAGTTCAAAGTTAATCTATAATTATAATCTAACTTTTCACTAGCCTATCGAAAAAGACAGGAATTATAAATTAGAATTACATATCCATTAAGAGAAAAATGGAAAATACCCACAAAATGAAAATCTTTGCTAAAATCAGCAAATCATAGCTCATTCGACGCGTCTCGACGAGCTGAGTCGAATGGTACCAAAATCTTGGTGATCCGACAAATTTGAGCAAAGTTATGACATGTTAAGTCCCTGACTTGCGGCCCCACTGAAGTTTTGGCATGTCATAATCATAACTTTGCTCAGATTGGTCGGATCGCCAAGATTTTGGTACCATTTGACTCAGCTCGTCGAGACGCGTCGAATGAGCTATTATTTGTCGATTTTAGCGGAGATTTTAATTTTGTGGGTATTTTAATGTTGTTTTGTGGGTATTTTCATTTTGTTTTGTGGGTATTTTAATGCACTGCCTATCCATTAATTCATTATCAATTATCATTTACATATCATCGTTTTGCTCTTCCCCAGTCCTGAAACGGCCGCGTCGCGTTCACAATTCCCATCACATATGCGAGTGATCGATTGTTTTTTTTAATTTTTCCCTCTTCCACAGGCCGATCACCAACCCCAATTGGATGCGCACTGTGCAGCAGCAGCAGCAGAGGCGGCCCACACAGAAGAACCAAAGAGAGCAGCAGCAGCAGCAGAGCAGACGCGGGAAGTGGCGCCGCAACAGCGCCACCCACCAGCAGAGCACACACAAAGCAGCAGCGCCAAACGCGGTAAGCTCGGGCGCAAACACAGAACTAACAACGAACTGCTGGTGGGGCGCAAATCAGCTGCCAAAAGTTGTTATTGGTTATTGAGTGCTGCCCCATAAAACCCCGGTAGATGTCGTTTGGGCAACGAGTGCTTTTGATAAGCTATAACTTGGCAAGAAATGGAGTTCGAAGAGAGACCCCAAAAGTGATTGGATAGGCCAATGGAAGCTCTACAAAATGGCATTTGGGATGGAATTGATTTGGTTCAGTTTGGGCCAAGTTATGGCCAAAAAACTCCAAAAATCCATGACATTTTTCAAACATTTGGCCATAACTTGGCCAATTTTTGGGATATCTGGCGACTGATTAAATCATTGGATAGAGCATATTTTGGGCTTTCCAATGGCATCAGATTCACAATTTTAGCCTAATCCTTAATCGAGTTATGATGGTTTATCAAAAGGCCTCCGTCGCCCAAACGAGCCGCTCCGCAAACCCCGTCTGTCTCTGGCAATTAAGCATTTTAAGCCAGTGAACTAAATTTACACAATCCATGCTTAATCCGGTGCCATCGCAGCAGTTGAAGCGCGTCCAATCAAAATGGCGCTCTCCCTTTGTTGCCCAAATGGTGGCACAGATCGTACACTTTTGCCGTTTTTGGCTGGGCACATCTGGGTTTTCGCAAAATGCGTTTTCAAATAATAAAAAGTAATCCCATCTTATTTAAAGCCAGTGCCACAATCAAATATTCTCCATTCAAACCTGGGGGCTTAAAAACTGGGGCTAAAAGGCTGACCAAGCAATATTATGTGGACATTATGTGCCCCCACCCATCGTCCAATATTGTGCCTCCTCCAATTCATTTTTGGGCCAAAACTTGGCCGAGTTCTCATCGAATCGTAATCGCAATCAAAGGCGTCATTAGGGCTGTCAAAAGACCAATAATCGGAGGAGGCCTCTGGACCGGGAACACCTGCTGCTGCCGGCATTGGGGGGTTCGCGTCAGCCGACAGCCAAAAACACATCACTCATTCTCAACGCGCCCAGACGGCGCGAATCGCGACATTTCACTGCTCCCGAATTGCTTATCTTAAAAGTGTGGTGGGGCACGGGCCCAGCACGGGAAGAACAAAAAGGCAAACAACGTCCAAAGTCCGGCGGTGAGGTAGCTTCCAGTGCCCACGTTCCAGTGTCAGGTTTTTTATGAGACATAACTCGAGAAGGAACGAGAAGCTAAAAGACAGAGTTCTTGGACTCATTGGATAGATCTTTGGAAGCTCTGCAAAAAGGTGCCACTGGAATTGCTTGGTCCAGCTTTGAACAAGTTATGGCCAAAAAACGGAAGTTGGCCGATTTTTTCCTAACATTTGGCCATAACTTGGCCAATTCTTGGTCAATCATAGAGCTGAACAGACAATTGGATAGAGCATACTTTGAGCTTTCCAATGAGATCTCAAATGCACTTTTATCAATAAATCTGGCTGAGTTATGGCCCCTCAAACACAGCCTGGCACTGGAACGTTCGGCACTGGAAAGAGCAGATCCGAAGTCCGGTGGTCACTTTGACATCACTAAATCACTATTCCAATTTCACACTGACCCATTTTTTTAATCATTTTCCCATTCCCTCAAATTGGCCCTCTGCTGGTCGTCATTCTGACTTGTCTACGGAGTGGCCAAAGCAGGCCCAAATGGTTCGACAAATTTCGATTCGATCGAAACTCATTGTTTGGTCAAGAAGTGCCCCCCATCAATTTGTTGCCAACATTCGCAAAAATCGGCACAGATGTTCCGAAAGGTCTGGTGCGTATTGTTTTAAGTGCTGCCACCCTTTAATGGGTTGGTTATGCCCTGGCAGATGCTTGCTAAAATGACAACCAAATCAGGCATTCGCTTCGATTCTATAGTGTCCAGAGGGTATTTTAAAGCGCTAACCAATGCCCATTTTTTTGATTTCACTCATTCCAATGGAGTGAAGATGATCGGGGAAATGTCACGCCAACTCGTCCAATGGGTCAACTCACCCAATGCCAACTCGTCCAATGATAGTATAAATAAATCCCATTCTCCCGATGCCTAAATATAATTAATTATAATTAATTCTCTACAAATCCTTTGTTTCTGTGTTATTCATTTGTTTTTCATCATGGCAACCTTTGTGAAATCTCAAAGTGGTGCCGAAAAACTTGAACATAACCCATTGGACGAGTTGACGTTAACCCGATCGGGGGTACAAATGTCACGCGCACTTGTGTCTTTCAACAGTTGTTGTTGGCCAACTGTCTGTGAGTGATGAAATCGCGGGGATTTGGGACACACGCATCATCATTCTCCACACGCGGGATTTAACTTTTCTCGGAGTCGGCGGATTAAGCGATTAAGTGTATGTCCGCGCGGCTGAAGGGGACGATGAGCGATGGAGAAGGACAGATGGTGGTGCTGGTGATGGTGGCGAGTTTGAGCCCATCCGCCGGGGCCGGATGTGCTTTTTTGAGTTTTCCGCGCTGGCACTTTGTGCCTCCCTCGCTCAAATCCCGTGTGACCACTCACCCACCACCACACAGCACAAACACGTTTGAATCCGTATAAAATGGGCGTTCGCATTCCCGAAATCCGCACACACCACTCCGCACTCTCTCGTGGGCGCGTGGCATTTACCTTCGGCTAACTTGTAAATTTGTAAACATTTTGGCGGCCAAACCTTGTCTTCGCCAAGCCAACCTTCATGTGTAGAGAGAGACCCGGAGACCCAATGTTTGGCAAATGCTTGGAACCTTGGAAGGTTGGGACTTGGAAGAAATGTACCGCGGTTAGGCCCAATGCAAAGTCGAGCAGCAGTTGTTGCACGAAGACTGAAGAGTCCTGCACCACCGCCCAATTCTCATTTGATTTGCAACGCCATTTTTGTAAATATTTCAAACTTTTAAGTTTTTACTGTTACAAAAGCAATGGAGAAAGAAAGAATAGGTACCTATGTATTCGCACAGAAAGCGCTCCAGTCAACTATCTCCGTCTTGCATCTTGGGGGGCTGAGTCGACTCCCATCTGGGATCAAGTGTCCGCGTTCCGCCACCAAATTTCTGTTCCCTCCTGGGCATTCCAAGTACAGGGGAGGGGGCACCTTTTGGGCTTTGAAAAATGTGTGATGTTTGCACTCACTTTGCGCATTCCAAATTCCAAGTGCTGGCAGTCTAGTGTCAAATTGTGAACGTAGTTTTCTCAGGTGGCCGTGAGCACTGCGTAGCAGCACCGGCAACACCACCACCAATCGACGAGTACGACGAGAGTGCCCAGCGCAGCGGCAGACGCGTGGCGGCCGACGGCAAGCTGAAGCAGCAGTGCCCACCGCTGGACGACGGTTCTGTTGCAGCACTGGTTGGGCCAAAGCGGCACTGGGCCGACAAGGAGAACCTGCGACCGAGCGCACCAGAGGCGGCAAAAGAGGCGAGTCATTGGACACCACACACAATCACAATAAGTCATTTGGGCAACCAGGATGAAGAGCCATTTTTTGTCTATGGCTTCAGTTAGGAAAGAGCACCCAAAAGTGATTGAATAGAAGACTGTCGATGCAAGAGACGTCCCGAGATCGCAATTTCAGTCGAGATCGATATTCGCTTTATAGTGTCGATCCCGAAGTCGGGATCGAGATTCGATATGGGGCTACATTTGCTCGAAGTGCCCATCGCCTTTTAAATAGGCTCCTCATCTCATTTTATTTCCCCTTTCTTGCTTATTTCCTTCCCACCACAGAAGATTCTCTTCCCTTTATTCCACCACTGCCTTTCCCCAATTCCATTGGTTCTTCAAAAAAAAACCCCGAGATCTCGGCATTTCGAAATCGAGTTTCAAGATCTCTGGATGTTTCTGCTATTAGATGTGCCACAAAATGGCATTTGGTGGTTTATATAATCTCGACCGAGATATAGCTCTTCACTCAAATGTGACCTTTTGTTGCCCAAATGAACTAGTGTTCCAAGCTCATGACTCATGAGACATCAAAACGATGTCAGAAGACATCGAATTGATGTCATATTTCCAGGCGCAGGAGGAGAAGCGCGCCCGTCAGCAAGCGCCAGCCGGGGCCGCGATGCCGGCCGGCGGCGGCGCCACCAGCTCGCCGCAGCACGCGCGCGACGACAACGCGGCCATCGGCGCCGGCGTGGACCTGGAACAAGTGCTCAAGTCGGAGTCCGCGAGGGCGCCCTTCCACGTGAGTTTTTGACAAAGAATAGAAAGGTGTCATTTGAGAGCCAATGTCAGGGGCTATTTGGGGCCAATGAAAGAGTTGGACTCGTTTGGCCAAACCACTCCAAAGTTAGGGCCAAAAAACGCGTCCCAACTAGGCACATTTGGCCTGAGTTCAATCAAAAAATCATAACTCAGGGATTGATCAGCCGATTTGAGTGAACCCTTTTGCTCTTAGCTAGTCTTAAATTCATAAATTCTACTGAACTCTCGGGTCCAACTTATTTCCGGATTCCACATGATTGAAATTATTTGAGCATTTTTGGTATTCAACCAATGAAGACTCTCAGATTTAGATGTATCTTATGATTTGATTTTAGTCTAAGTGCAGAGTCAGTTTTTTTTCAAAATTAGACTCCTAGTGTTGTGCTCTCTGTTGCTGCCAAATGCCAATGCCTCTTTCAAGTCTAAGCCACTTTGAGTATTTCTCAGATTTATTTTTCAAACATTTTTGAACATTGATTTCACTGAATCTCATCACTCATCCTTCCCCCCTGTTGCAGCAATTCCTGCAGCAGCAGTTCTGCGCCGAGAACATCAACTTCTACCTGGCGGTGGAGGAATACAAGAAGATCCCCGAGCACGAGGCGGACCGACGCACCGACTTCGGGCGCCAGATCTACGACCGCCACTTCGCCGCCAACTGCATCGAGCCGGTCAACATCGACAACTGCACGTCCAACCAGGTCTCATTGGGGACAAAATGTCCCATTTTTTAAAATCGCTTGAATGCCAAATTTGATGTAAAAGTGTTATACTATAGGTAGTTCGCTAAAGCAATTAAGTAATTATAATTAAAAACGCAGTCATTTATTTGCAATGGGATTAATTATCTCCCTAATTTGGAGAAAAATCTCCCTAATTTTGAAAAAATAGGGGGGGAGACAACAAATTAGGGAGATTTTTCTCCAAATTAGGTAGATGATTATACTTATCCGCATTTATTTTGGCGAAAAAATTAATTAAATTGGCGAAAGAACATTATGCCAAGACTGATATAGTATGCAAAAAGAGGAGAGTTTCGCCAAAAAAATATTTTATCAATTAAAAATACAAAATAGTAGCCTTTTCAGATTTGAACAATGCTGTCCAAAATTGGATTAATTTTTCGAAATTTTAACAAATACACTAGACAATTTGGAGACAAACAGAAATGCAATCACTTTTTTGTTAACAGCAGAATAATTAGAGGAAGAAAAAGCCTAAAAAGTGTGGTCAAGTCAATTCGACATTTGGTGCCCGAACACCTCTCACACTAATGGAAGTGATTTGTTTGGGATTTTCGCAGATCCGCGAGGCGTACAAGTGCAACCGGTTCACGCAGGACGTGTACGATGTGGTGCAGTACCAGATCTTCCACCTGCTCAAGTACGACTGCTGGCCGCGCTACCTGCGCTCCGGGGGCGCGCTCGCTGAGGAGCTATGCGGCGACGCAAAGTCCCACGACTCGGGCGCCAGCACGTCGCGCAACGCGGAACAGGTGCGCGTCAGATTTTATCGGAAAAGATTAATTGGCTACCAAAAGTGGGTTGAAAAAGCTATACCAAATGCTTGCATCAATAAGTATTTGACGCCTCATAACTTTGTTCAGAATGGTCAGATCGGCCTAATTTTGGTGCCATTCCATTCAGCTCTTAGAGAGATGCTTCGAAACAGCTATTTACTGCTCCTTGGTACTATTTGGGGCACTATTTGGGTTGAAGAAATACCAAATATTTGGTAGCTTTTTCAACCCAATTTTTGGTAGCCAATTGATCCATTCGCAAATTTAATATGTGCTCCCCACTTTGTCAGTCTTCTACCTATCAAAGTTGGAATGTTTGGTGTTCTGTTCTCTTTGTTTTGGTGTAACTGGCACAGCGAGTAATGGGGAAAGAAACTGAGAAACTCATTTCATCCTCAGCCTCTTTCACGAAATATCCGCTCTAATTCAACGCACGTGCTGAATCAGCGATCCATTAGACCGACCCACTCATTTTCAAGCGTGACCTCCCAATTGCACTTGTTAGGTTATAGATTTTTTGGAGTTCGTCAAGAAACCGTATAGTCTTTTTAAAAGTTGTGGCGGAATCCTTAAAATAAGCAGTAAGTGCCCAAATGTGGATGAAAATTGCAGCCAAACGCTTGATTTTTGGTATTTGTTTTAATAAAAGACTTCCAAGGTCCAACCAGTTTAACGTGGCACCAAGACAACATTGCACATTTTGAGTCAAATTCAAATACTATTTTCGCACATTTCTGGCATGGACCAATTTATGTAATTTAACGCATAGTGCTTTGGGTTTCCCTTCCCAGACGCCAAGCCTTTCAAATGCGCCCACTGGAGCTCAAAAACCTTGGCTTTCGCAGACTTTTTTCATATGGACTGAGTGGACTGCGTGAGAGTTACCTAAGTTGAGAACTGCCCCAAAGTGTAGTTGAGTCACAACTGTCGCCGACAAATGTTGACGCAGCGAAGATCGGGACACGTCACAAAAAGGCACAAATGTGCACTTATAAGGCGAACATTTGGGGCGCTTGGACCTCACTCCTGGTAACCCAAACGCATGCAAAATGGAAGGCATTCGGCTAGAAGTTCACTTCGTCAGCCACAATTTATTTGCGCGCGCCCATCTGCTGCAGGTATTCCCCCCATTTTCCACCACAGAACCCTTTTTTCGCCCAAAAAATGGACTTTGTAAGCTCGATCCAAGTTTATAAGTTCAATCAAAAAGTTATTGGATCAGGTCAGTAGGCTTAGACGTAAGCTCAGCTCAAGCTCAGCTAAGCTTTGTATTGGCAATTTTGGGCGAAAAAAAACTAAATTTTGGGCCAAAAAAAAGTCATGTATTTTCCACAGTGCAAAAAAGGTCTTGTGCCATCCCTGGCCCGTTTCGCACGAATCAGATTTCATTGTCGAAATGACCACAAACTCTTGATTGGGTGGTGAATCTGTTTCAGAGGAGTTTCAAATTCACAAAACCAGTTTTGGGTGTGGAGATCGATCTCTTCCGTTTTACTCAAATTCTTGTGTTGGTGGTTTGTGCCCTTCCTTTCCATCTGCTGGTCTGTGTGTTCATTTTTGTCCCCCGTTTCGCAGTGTGTTGTGGCGTCGCATCGCAGCAGCGGCAGCGGCAACACGCAGAACAGTCGGCGCAAGTCGCTGTTCCGCTTCCTGCGCCGCCAACAACGCGCATCGGAAGAGGGCTGTGCCGACGCAGAAGCGGACCATTGCACGCAGTGCTGCGAGTGCTGTGCCGAGGCGGCGGCCGCTTCATCGCTCGGAGCAGCGGTTGCGGCGACGCTGAACGGCGGTGGAGGCGATGAGCCGCGCCAGCCGAGCTCGCCGCGCGGCAAAACGCGGCGCAAACGCGAAAGTCTGCGCAGACAGTGCACGTGCAGATGCAGCGCATGTGGCGGAGGAAAAGAGGTATAAACGTGGTGAGCTGGTGAGGCCAAAGTGCTCCAAGTTTGTTGTCTCTTGGTTGGTCCCAGTCCTCCCAGTTTTGTGCACTTCCATGTTCCATCCCCCCTTTCTCCCAATGCTCTGGTGTTCAACTTCTCTTTTTGGTGTTTGGAAGTTGCCCCGCTGTTTCTCGTGGAGTTTTGGCCTTATTTAGGTATTAGCATTTTTGAAAGAAATTTTTTCTTGAAATGAAAGTGGTGATCTGACATGATCTGAATGATCTTAATTTGATTGATCACCGATTGATCAGATCACTATCAATTTTGATTTTCTGATCTTTCTTGAAGAGGAAGTGATCTGACATGATCTGAATGATCTTAATTTGATTGATCACCGATTGATCAGATCACTATCAATTTTGATTTTCTGATCATTTGGTTCCGATTGGCTTGTTTTGAACTGATCTGAATTCATTGATCTAATTGATCCCGATTAAATGAGTTGTTCACCCAAATTTATACACATTTCTGCAGTTCGGCGAGTCCAAGACCGACTTCCCGTTGCGCTATTGCACACTGCTGTGCGCGGACAGCGCCACCTCGACGGAGATCTCGCTGGGCGACCCGTTCCAGTCCGTCAAGCAGTGGACCAACGTGATGGCCGACCAGTGCGGTCTGGACAAACAGTCGTGCGAGGTGGTCGACGCACAGGTGAGAGGGCAGGCGGGGAAGCAGTGTTGTGACCTCGTACTCGTACTCGTACTAGTATTCGTAGTACGAGTACGAGTACTAGCGATTTTGGAAACCCGGTACGAAGTACGAGTACGAGCACGAGCTCTAGGTACGAAGTCACAACACTGCGGGGAAGTCAATTCAAAATTATAGCAATCATAGGAAAACTCAAAATCCGGACACAGATAAGCGACAAGTACCGGAATACTCATGTCCATATTGTCGCAGCCCAAATTAGATTTATAGGCAAATTTGATTTTGCCTAAGAAAATTAGATTTTTGTTTCTCTGACCAAGTCTCTTTGGGTGGGGAAGGTTTCAACGCGAGGGTGTTTGATGGGCCATAACTCGAGAAGGAACGAGAAGCTAAAAGCCAGAGTTCTTGGACTCATTGGATAGATTTTTGGAAGCTCTACAAAATGTGGTGCCAAGCCTGAATTGCTTGGTCCAGCTTTGGACAAGTTATAGCCAAAAAATCGATCGGAAATTGGCCGATTTTTCCAAACATTTGGTCCTATAATTTGGCCAATTCTTGGCCAAACCCAGAGTTGAACAGGCCATTGGATAGGGCACACTTTGAGCTTTCCAATGACATCTCATTCACTTTCTTAGCCCAAAATTTGGCTGAGTTATGGCCCCTCAAACATAGCCCAGCGGCTGAAACGTGTCTATCCCGTTCTCTTTTCCCTTGCTTTTTGTCTCGTTCTCTTGCATCAGTAGACTGCTCTACACTATCATCTCTCACTCATTTCTTTGAATCTACCGGCGAAATAGCATGCATCAGATTGGGCCAAGTTATGGCCAAAAGACTCCAAAATCAATTTTATTTTGTCCCCCAGACTGGCTCCACGATTGACCCGGTGCGCCAGGCGGTGGACGCGCTGAACAACCGCGTGGTGCGCATCATTCCCGTGGTCAAGTTCCCGGTGGTGTTTCTGGCGCCTTCGCCGGCCGGGTGCGCCAGCGGCGGCGGCGCCGCCTCCAAGCCGTGCGCCCCGCTGCCCGCCAAGGCGGTGGTGCTCCGGTGCAGGCCCGCACTCACCGTGGGCAAGGTGCTGCGGCCCATCATGGCCAAGTACAACGTGGACACCGAGCAGGCGGTGGTCTGCATTGCGGGCACGTGCGAAGTGAGTCCCCCCAAAACGTGAACAATTTTGTACGCTTCAAAAATCCTAGTTATTCAGAGGCCGTCGATTCTTTTTTAAGCAATAAAAACTAGCCTAAGCTCTAGCTTAGTTTATCTTAAGCTTAGCTTGCGTCAAAGTTCTAATGCACATACATATATAGAAGGGTAATTTGAGCTTCTATTGAGGCGTTTTAGAGCTGTTTCTGAAAGTACTATTCTCCAATTGGGATGTGTCATATTTATGGTCATACAATATTTCGGGATTTTCAGGTCATAAAAATTCTAGGCAATCATGGCGAATTCGGGTCCCGGACTGGGATAAGATGACATTTGACGCGTCATAACTTGGCCAAAAATGGCCAGATCGGCCTAATTCCGGTGTCATTCGACTCAACTCGTCAAGACGCGTCGAATGAGCTATAATTTGTCGATTTGAAATTTTGGACCTGAAACTCCAAAAAGGGTCCCCCCTATGGTTTCTGAAATTTCGAACCTCTCGGAATCTGGCTAAAAATGCTTTTCCCCGCCCTAATTTTGATTGCTTTATCGTTTTTAGCGCATAAGAAAATCTATGGGTATGAATTTGGGCGAAAAAATTTGGTCCCTGTCCGGGACCCGAATTCGCCATGATTGCAAAATTCTAACCCTAGGGTTATGAGGTTATGACTTATGACCCCAATTCGGGCATTTGACTTTAGCGCATTTTTCATTTCCCTATACAGATCATTGGAACTTTTCGCTTTTCAGGTGCTCAAACTGCAGACGCCGGTGAGTGCCATTTACCTGAAGACGCTGGCTGTGATGAGCCAGCAGCAGTTGGCCGAGCGCAAAGTGCTGCCCAAACGGGAGTACCAGAAAGAACTGTAAGTGCGCGGGGGAGAGATGTGAATCCAATCAACAAAATTGCGAGTCTCTCCCAGAATCTCCGCAATTGGATTTTAATTTTTAAAAGTACGGGACCAGCTTTCCTTAGGCTTAGCTTAGGCTTAGGCTTAACGGGTAGCCAAGTGGGTTGTTTTTAGCCTAAACATAGGCCAACTTACCTAGCTTAGTTTATGACTTAACTTAAATTAACTTAACTAACTAAGCCTAAAATGTGTAGCCAAGTAGGTTAATTTGGCCTAAGCAAAAGCTCAAGCTTAACTTAAGCCAATGTCTAAGTTTCCACCTCTCCTTTTTTATGGGGACGAATGAAGAAGCTTTGATAAAAAATGAATGAATAAAAATCAAATGGTTTGATTGATGGATGTGGATGTGACTGACATATCAGATATATCAATATCACACATATTCGGTCACGCCCGAATCAATTGTGCGGAGATTCTGGGTCTACCCCGAAAATTGTGCTGCGTGTGAAAATTTCGGTTGCACAGCTTGAACTTGAGACGGTTTGGATTAAACCGCGGATAAATCGGTGCTCCTTTGTGCGAAAATCATGTTTTGATTGCATATCTTGTTGGCTAATCGCAAAACCTTTTTTTCGCCCAAAATTTACTTTTTTTTCGCCCAAAAAATGGACTGTGTAAGTCCGATCCAAGTTTATGAGTCCAATCTAAAAAATTTTTGGATCAGGTCAGTAGGCTTAGACATAAGCTAAGCTTAAGCTCAGCTCTGCTTTGCATTGGCTAAATTTTGGGCGAAAAAAGTATCATGTTTGGCTAATATTTAAAGCACTGATGCCACAACAGATTCTGAATTCACCGTTTTGCGCACTATTTTGCAGCACACTGGTGCCCCCGTGGATGACGTCCAGCGGCGGCACTTCCTCTTCGGCGGGCGGGGGCCAGAGCTCGCCGGGCCCAGACTCGCAGCACCATCCGCCGTTCCACCAGCACGGCGACGTGGGCTTCTGCGAGCTGGCGCTGGAGCCGGAGGGCGGCAAGGGCCTGGTGGGCGGCCTGGGCAGCGGCCTGCTCAAGCACAGCGCCAGCCGCTCCTACAGCTCCAATCCGAGGGTAAACCGTGAGAATTGGCAAACATTGTTCATTTGGCACTCATTTCTTGGCTTTTTGGCATTCCCGTCTGCGAATTTTATTAAATTTATAGTAAAGGCTTTTGGATTTCCCTCTCAAATTTTTTTTAACTTTGAGCAATTTTGATTTCGGAAAAGATTAATTGGCTACCAAAAGTGGGTTGAAAAAGCTATTACCAAATGTTTCAATATTTGACGCCTCATAACTTTGTTCAGAATGGTCAGATCGGCCTAATTTTGGTCCCATTCCATTCAGCTCTTAGAGAGACGCTTCGAATCAGCTATTTACTGCTGTCCTTGGTACTATTTGGGCTGAAGAAATACCAAATATTTGGTAGCTTTTTCAACCACTTTTGGTAGCCAATGAAGTTCACTCGCTTTTGAATTTGACTTTTTGTTATTCGATTCTTGAAGGCTTTTTATTCGACTCAAGATTTTTTTGATTCTCCAAATTGAGGCATTTTAATTTGTTGCCATTTTGTGTGTGCAGGAGTTCTTCAAGTTTGGGCGGAAGCCGACGGCTAAGGCGCGTCCCGGCACTGACCAGCAGCATCAGGCGGACTTGGTCAATTCTGCGGGCGTTTCCGGCCATCAGGGCGGCGGCGCGGACAGCGGCCAGCAGAACCAGCAGCTGCGCTACCGCAAGTCGGGCGGCAGCTCCATGGGCCGGAACAGCCAGGGCGCCGCCAAAGAGGCGGACCGGCGCAAGTCGCTGGGCGCAGCCGCCAGCGCGGCAGCAGCGGCCGCCGCAGAGGAACAGAGCCAAGGCAGCGGCGGCGGACCGTCGACCAGCAGCGGTCAGTTTGTTGGGCATTTGAATCAAGTCTCAGGGGGTCGATCTACTGATCGCGATGGATCAGACTGCAGGTCCCTCAAGTTCAAGACGTTCAGTCACAATCAATCGCAAGCACCTCATGCCCGTATGTATCAATCGATTCCTATTGTTTACGGTACGTCGACAATCGATCTGAGCGTTTTGGATAAACCAAATGAGTTTGGGCATTTGAATCAAAACACGAGGCCGATCTGCTGATCGCGATGGGAATCAGACTTTGGGACTAATCTTGCACTCCTTTGGAAGGATCTTGTACTCCTTTGGAAGGATCTTGCACTCCTTTGGAAGGATCTTGCACTCCTTGGGACTGATCTTGCACTCCTTTGGAAGGATCTTGCACTCTTTGGGACTGATCTTGCACCCCTTGGGATTGATCTTGCACTCTTTGGGATTGATCGGACTGATCTTGCACTCCTTTGGAAGGATCTTGCACTCCTTGGGACTGATCTTGCACTCCTTTGGATGCATTCCTTGGGACTGAACGTCTTGGACTCTGGGAGACATCGAGATTGAGCATAACTAATAAAAGAGGGATTTCGAATTCGCTTGTCGGTTTTTAAAAAAAATGTGTGTGACAGGGGCCGGCGGACCGCGCATGAGCAGCGCTGCGCTGGCGGTCGGACTGGTGGCGCCCAGCGACATTCCCTACTGTGGCGAGATGGAGGACAGCGGGGACGAGCCGGTGGCGCTGCACGAGGTTCACCGCACCTACACAGTGCCGCGCACAGTGACCAGGGTGAGCGGGGAAAGCAAAAGGGAGTTCGAGAATGTTGGATTTTTTTTTGCAAAAATGATAGACGAGAATGTGTTTGATACCCGGCGGAAAAGCTTTCATCGCCAGACGTTTCAGCCTAAGCGATTTTTGACAGACCACAATTCGGGATTATGCTAACCGATTTTGGTGATCCAAGTATCATTTGATAGCGCTTGGAATTGCCTATCAAATGCTCTATTAGATTAGCGGTAGGCTGCAACACTAATCAAATGAGTGTCGAAAATGTCGAAAAATCGGCTATATTTTTATTCAAAAGCAAATAGCATGATCAAAAATAGTAGAAACAACGATGTTTCGATATATCATTTGATATGTAATTCCAAGAGCTATCAAATGATGATACTAAGATCACCGAAATCGGTTAGCATAATCCCGAGTTATGGTCCGTCAAATTCGGTGGGGATGAAACGTCTGGGGCGATGAAATGAATCGAAACGCAATGGGATTAATTACCGACCTAATTTGGAGAAAAAGCGACCTAATTTTGAAAAATTAGGGGGGGGGGGACAACAAATTAGGTCGCTTTTTCTCCAAATTAGGTCGGTGATTATACTTATCCGAATCGAAACGGTTTGATACTAAAAGGCCAAAACGTGCACTGACGACATTTTGTCCCATTTAAAGCGTGAGCCGGTGTTCGTCACCAAAAGTGCCGTTTACACAACCACAACGACGACGACTACTACGACGAGTGGGTCGCAGGACGAGACAAGGGTACAATTTCAAGGAAACAGAATTGAAACTGAGAATGGATGTCCTGACAATTGGGCACCAAACGGGAAATGTTTTAATGTCAAAAAGAAAAGCTAACATGTTTTTAGTGAAAATTTTAGCTCATTCGTCTCATAACGATGAGTTTAGTCGTAGGTGTCAAAAAACAGGCAGATTTGACCAGTGTTTGACAAAGTTATGACATGTCAAATTTTAAGCGTAAACAAGACTATGCAAGCCTAGGCTTAAGCTCACTTCTAAGCTCTAAGCCCAAGTTGTAGTCAATCGTGGCTTTTTAGCCTAAGGGCCTAAGCTAAAGAGAAAAAGACAAGCGTGCCAATTTTTATTCCCACAAATTTAACAACTTTTTCCCACAAATATTTCGCTCCCACAAATTATCACTTTTTTCCCACAAATTTTAGCATAGCTTAGCTTAGAGCCAAGGCAAGCTTAGCTTAGTAGGCTTTTTATCTTAAGCCAAGGCAAGTTTAGCTTAGCTTAGAGCCAAGGCAAGCTTAGCTTAAACTTAGCCTACGTCTAAGCCAAAAGTATAGCCAAGTAGGCTTTTTTAGCCAAGTTCGGGAAGTTCGGTTCTAAAACTAATGAAGCGATCAATATTTGTTGAATTCAAAAATTTGAATTTAAAATTCATTATACCTAATAATTTTTATTTTAACCTTAATTTTGTGGAAATAAAAGTTTAAAAATTCAATGTATTATTCATTTTTTCATTTATATATCAATTTATTTTGTTTTGTTTTTATATTTATGGGAAAAAAGTGATAATTTGTGGGAGCGAAATATTTGTGGGAAAAAAGTGATAATTTGTGGGAGAAAAAATGTTATGCCAAAAGACAATCTAACAAGACTATGCAAGTCTATGCTTAAGCTAATTTCTAAGCCAAAAGTGTAGCCAATCGTGGCATTTTGGCCTAAGTCTATTCAATCTTAAGCTTAAGCTTGGCTAAGCCTCTAAGCATAAACCTACTAAGCCTAAGCCTATTTCTAAGCTTAAATTGTAGCCAAGTTTGTTTCAGCAGCAGCAGTGCTCCTCCTCCGGTGCTAATGGCCAGTCGTCGCCGCCTGTCGCCAGCGCCCACCTGCCGGCCATCTATTCGACCGCGTTGCGCAGCGACAAGGACGTGGGCGCCGGCGGCGCCGGCATCAGTCCGTCGCAGTCGGCGGAGGGCGGCGCCATGGTGTGGCAGCAGGCCGACTACGTCTAGGGGCCATCGGGAAAAACACACGCACACACATTTCCCGGAGCAGGTCGTTTGGGCGACGCAGGCCTTTGATAAACCATCATAACTCGGCTAAGGATTAGGCTAAAAATTTGGATAAAATGCCATTGGAAAGCTCAAAGTGTTCCCTATCCAATGGTCTAATCAATCGTCAGATAGCCCAAAAATTGGCCAAGTTATGGCCAAATGTTTGAAAAATGTCATGGATTTTTGGAGTTTTTTGGCCATAACTTGGCCCAAACTGAACCAAATCAATTCCCTCCCAAATACAATTTTATAGAGCTTCCATAGCTCTATCCAATCACTTTTGGGATCACTCTTCTAACTCCATTTCTTGTCAAGTTATGGTTTATCAAAGGCCTCCGTCGCCCAGACGACATGTGCCGCACATTTCCTGTGTCCGCCCACAATACATGACTCTGACTCTTTTTGTGTTTTGGTCATTTGCATTCCCCAAATAGGAACACCACCAAAAACCTGAAAACCCACACCGAATTTTGTCTGTCAGTGTAAACTATAATTTTTGCGCCAGATCTCCTGCATTAAATGACGCGCGAGATGTGTACACAGGTTTCTGTTCTTCCCATTTTCATGTCCCTGGCACACGAATGGAAATTTTCAAAATATATAAAAAATCGAAACCCAAATCACGGGGCCATTTCCTGAACGGATTTTGATCAAAAAGTCAGCAAAAACGACTCCATTGGATCGTCGTTCATCTATGGAATAATCTTCATCCCTCTCTTCGAGTGTTCCGATCAGCCGCACTACTTCCGCCGATCGGGATGCTTGGGACTGCTGACCCTGCTCTTGTTTGTGTTCTCGCCAAATCAGCACAAAAAGGTCGAGAGTCGAGACCGTTGAGAAGGACTCTTGAGGTCGTGAGGAAGGACTTGGCAGCAAATTCATTCGTTTTTCGTGCCCTCACTTTCACGCATAAACTGTCTTTATTTGAATGGCATTTTTAAATGGAATACCCGAAAAAAACCAAGTCAATGTATGGGTGAACAAATCTTTCTCGATATTCTGGAGGCGCAATTCGAGCTTTTCCATAGTGGTCCCATTGCACATGGTGAATTCAGTCAACGGCCTGCCGCACAATTCCAGACGCACAACAAATCGACTCTTGTTTGTTGCGCGGGCAAATTCCTTAAAATGAAGCAACAGTGATGGAATAGAAGCAGTAATAATAATTTACCACCTTTTTGGTCTCGTCCAGTAAATGAATTAATATATTTTGGAACGCTAAATACGAATCTGATATTGATTTGCCGATTCGAATAATATGGACAAAGAGAATATTGAATAAAATATAAAAGTGTGCTCAGTAGGTCAATGGTTTCTGATCAAACGCTCAAACATGCAATATACCAAGTCTGATCAATCAACAGTAGCCGTTCGAAAAAACAAATTCTATAGGACACATACTTTCATGTGATCAACAGATACCAAAAATGTTAAGTGTCTTCAGGTAAACGAAATATTTATCATTTTCTGAAAGTCAAATTCCGTGCAATTTTCCCCAGTGTTATCGAATTCGTTGTTTGGGGAACGAGTCAATGCGTGGGTTTGGCGTCTGCCCTTGACATTCTTGCGGCGCAATTCAAGCCTTTCCCCCGTCAATTCATTGCACAGAGTGAATTCATCTAACGACTGGCGCAATTCTAGATACACAACAAATCGACTTTTGGTTGTTGCGCGGACTAACTCCTAAAGAGAATTAAATATTCTAAATGTGAGGATGTGTCGCAAAATTAAGAGACCTTTTTGAGTTCGTCAATCAACAGCAACGGTTCTAATCCTTCGTCAAGTGCGTCCAAATTCTAAATAAAGAGGTACTTTTTCGATTTGCCATTGTTGTTGGAGGTGAGACTGCCCTTGATTGATCTGTAAGGTAAGCAAAAACAAGAATTGGTGTCTTAGCTCAACAGACCCACCACCACAATTGGTTCGCTCTCTTTATTTTGAAGTTTTCTAGCAATCCAAATTGTGATATCTTTCTTGTCATTCATCAATGTTTTCAGAAATGCGATCGCATCCCGATAGATCAACTGTATATTCAATTATTAAATTTCTTAGAATTTTTCCTATATCAAATTCAACCTTTTTGCTGAATAGAGGCTCCAAATAGACGTACATGTTGTTTGCGGTTAGCAAAATCGAATCCGAAGTTTTGGCCGTTGGAATTCTTTTGCACAATTCCCAATTGCACATCTGTGGGCGATTTTGAGGGCTAAAATGAAAAAAAATTGAATACTCCTTAAAAGCTTAAGCCAACACATTTGCCCAATCCAAACCTAACTGCTGACTCTTCCACGGAAATGCAAGAACTCTTGGCTGGGATTGAATGGCTCTCCATATCTTATATATTGATCAACTGAAATAAATAATGAAGAGTCTGGTCAGTAATCAATGGCTCAAAATATCTCAAATTAATCAGAATATAAACATAGTTCAACTGTTCGTTCAAAATGAAACGTAAAATGAATTTGAAAGTGAAAAATACATTTAATATGGCAAACGAGAACAATCAACAAATAGAAGGTGAGATTTGGAGATAAATGAAATTTATTAATATCAATCTGTGGATGTGGAAGAAATCTGTGGGACCAAAAGTGACCATGAATTCAAAATGCCATTAAAATTAGTTCATTCATTCCAAATAAATTAGGGGGGGTCAACCCAACTCGACCAGACCCAACTCGACCAGACTATTAAATAAAAATAGAATAAAAATAGGATTAAATCGAGTCCACCCCAACTCGACCAGACCCAACTTGGTCAGACTATTAAAATAAAAATTGGTAATTGCTTTTAATTTAGATTTTTACCTTTATAAAATATTATTATGGCTTCTTTCACTAAATCACAACGAGGTGGATTTAAATTGGTCTACGAAGGATTTATTTACACCAAGCACGGAACTGGTTCCAGCGGTCAAACTTATTGGAGATGTGAGAAGTTCCAGAGTAGCAAGTGTCCAGGAAAGGCAATCACTAAGAATGAAAATGAAGTTGAAGTCACCCAACAGCACAATCACGCGTATTCACCAACCGATATTGAAGTTGCGCATATCAAGTCCAGAATAAAGGGAGATGCAGTCCTATTTTTATTCTATTTTTATTTAATAGTCTGGTCGAGTTGGGTCCTGGTCGAGTTGGGTCTGGTCGAGTTGGGGTGGACTCAAATTAGGGTTGTATAATTTACCGGTAAAAAATAATTCGGTAAATTTACCGGTAAATATACCGGTAAAAACCTCAAAATCGGTAAATATGCGGTAAAAAATGAAAAAATAAAAAAAAACTTTATATAGATTATACAAATGATTCCAAATGCTCCGAAATATCATTCAAATCATTTTCAAAGGGTTTTGACTTATCAGAAATCATCGTCTGCATCATTTTATTCGATACCAATAAACGCAGACTCATCCTCCTTCGGATTCTATCTCAATCTCATCCACTTCTTCAGATTGGATACCCAGGGCCGCTTCCCAGCCTGTTGAACATCCAAATCATTCCATACCGATTCCGAGCCTTGAACTGAGCTCAAATTTTGCCAGTGATTTAGGCTAGTGGACCTCCTAAGTTAGTTTTGCGAGAAATACTACCCAATCCCTGCCAAAAAATATATTGGGATTTGAACCAATGAACTACATACTTATCCAAATCTGAACCATACTAATGTGGTTTTCACTGGGCGATCGGCTTCAAAGGTCAATCAATAAAAATGTGTAATTTTAATGTTTAATTGCAACACAAATAGTAAAGGGTAAATGCAAATTGTGTTTGTTTCTTTGTTTCTTCCCCTTTTTGCCCATTCCCTGTGCGCCTCAGAGTCCCATCTCTGCTTCGGCGGTGCGCTTCAATTGGTCAATCACTTGGGTCTGGTTGACGTACTCAAACACGTTGGGCGCAGAGAACAGGATGCCTGCAAAGGACAAAGACTGGTCTCAGTTCAAAAAAACAATTACCTAAATTATTAAATGTTCATTAAATTAAAAATAAATATATAATTTATACAAAAATTACAATTTTCTTACGATTAATATTGTAAATAATAATAAAATAATATTACCCAACAAAAAAACTAATTCATCTGAAAATTTCAAATTTTGTCGTACAGAAACTCGGTTAAGAATTAGGATAAAAATTTGGATAAATGCCATTTGAAGGTACAAAGTATGCTCTATCCAATGGTCTATTCAGTTACTGGATATCCCAAAATTGGCCAAATTATGGCCAAATGTTTTGAAAAAATTAGGGATTTTTGGAGTTTTTTGGCCATAACTCGGCCCAAACCAATCCAATCAATTCCCTCCCAAATGCCATTTTGTAGAGCTTCCATAGACACATCCAATCACTTTTGGGATCTCAAACAAATTACAATGGGAATTCATCCATTGATTTGTACTTTTTTGTTAAATATCGATCAAAAAATCAAACCAAAATTTATCGATTTTTTAGGCCTTTAATTTCCTAAAGAAACAACTCAAACAAATTACTCTGGGACCAGGACCAAAAGACCAAATTATGGCTCATCTGCTTGCCCATTGTGCCGCCAGCAGTGACCCCAAAGAAGATGTAGAGCAGCAGACGGTCAATCACCATCGCCACGAACTTCCACTCCTCTCTGATCTGAAATTGGGGCAAAAATTAACATGATTCAAAAAGGGCTTCAATCCGTTTAAAATCCAATTGTCTGAAAATTTGGAGCCCAATTGTCCGGCACTGGTTTCAGTTCTCTCTTTGAGAGCTGATAAAATTATGGAGAAGCTTATCCGAAAAGAAAAACACACTGGAAATTGGATTTAGAAAATGAAAATTTTTAAAGCAAAAAGTAATTTTTTTCCATCCAAAATATCCTCAAATGTCGGCTAACCCTCCGAACAAGGGCTGGTGGATACCTTCTTGTAGAGGTTTTCGATTTTTAATGGCCTTTTCAAAAAATGTCGGGATTTCGGGATCCCGATCGGGATCTAGACCAAAATTGGGATCGGTATAAAATTCCTAAAAGATCTACTAATCCCGAACCCGAAAATGGCCCGGATCCCGATTCCGTGCTGCCCTAGTTTGATCAAAACATAGGTTTCTGACCCACAGTTTGGGGCGCTTCGTTCAATTTATCATCGATTTTTGGCTGAACAAGGGCTGGTGGATGATACCTTCTTGTCGAGGTTGTCTCTGCGCAGGTGCTCAGTGATGTACTCCACCGCGTCCATTGCCTGCAGCGCCTCGTCGGCCAGCATCTGGCTGAGCTCGCTGCCCAGCTCGCGATGGGACGGGAAGCGAGCAGGCGTCACCACCGGTTGCGACATGCGCCGGCGGCGCAGTGCCAGCGAACGGCGGCGCACCTCCTCACTGGCGGCCACGTACTCCGCACAGTGGGGATGGTGACGAATCGACTGAAGAGCAGAATTCCAGCATTTGTTTTTTAGCAAAGCCGGTTCGGCGCCGGCCCAGTTTGGCGCCAGATTTTTTTATCTGTCGAACCAAGGCATTTCAAGCAATGATTTTTTGGTACCATTTGATAGCTAATACTTGGAGCTATCTGATAAAAAAGATGTGGATTCGATTGATCAAGCCATTCCAAAGTTATGGCCAAAAACTTGCCAAATTTGTCCAAAAAGGGGCCAAGTTCTTTCAAAAATTCATGGCTCAACAGCGGATCAGTCAATTTGAATCAACTTTTATGCGCATAAATAATCTAAGCCCAAAGTGTGGCCAAGTATTAGGCTTCTTTATTGGTCTCCAAATGGAAGAATTCATTATTTGGCTTTGGGCGGGCCGAACATGCAAATTTCAGTGCCGGAGTGTTTGAGAGGCCATAACTCTGCCAGATTTTTAGCTAAGAATGTCATTGATATATATATATGTCTTTGCAAAGCACAAAGTTAGCTCTATCCAATTGTCTGTTCAGCTCTGGGTTTGGCCAAGAATTGGCCAATTTATGGCCAAATGTTTTGAAAAAGCGACCATTTCTCGAGTTTTTTGGCCATAACTTGTCCAAAGCTGGACCAAGCCAATTTAAGCTTAACTTCAATTTTTGTAAGCTTCCATAGATAAAGTAATTGGTCCAAGAACTCTGTTATAGCTTTGTTCTTTTTACAGTAGTATTCTGTCAAATATCGAAACGTTCCCCAGGCCAATAGAGGTGCTGTGTGCCAATGGTCTCTTCCTCCAATTTTGTTTTGTGCAAACTTTGCGTGTGTGCGACATCTCGACGAACTGGCCGGGCACCGGCTTTTTGCGTCTGCCCCCGCCCCACTCGGCGCCTTCGTCCAGCACATCCGCTGCTGTTGTAAAACCAAATTAGCAGTTCTAATTAAAAAATAATTAATCCAAAAATAAAACTTATTAAATTAAAAAACCTGTGGCCGAGTTGTTCAGCGCCAGAAATGAGCGCCGCTTCTTCTTGGTGCTGCGCTTCGGAAGCGCCGTGCCCATGCCGTCGTCGCCCTCCTGGCGCGGATGCGTCATCATCAGGAAGAGCGGCAGATAGCGCAGAAACACGGTGCGCACCTGTGCCAAAAAATGAGAATTGACAGCGATTGGTCCAATGAATGAGATGATGTGAATGGACTGGACAGGGATGGGGCATCAAGTCAATGGCTCAATTTCTGTCCAAATTGGCGATTGGGCCAACTGATCTGATCCGACTTGATCCAAATCCATTTGAGGAAGAGACGAACGGAAAATGATAAGAACGAAGATCACTGAGAATTGAGACGGCTGTGGAGCAATCAATCTCGGGATCTGGTGCAAACGTTTGGCTTTATAGCAATAGAATTTGACTGATCTGAATCTGATTAAATTGTCGATCTGTTGATCCTAATTTCTTGGGCTGCTCTGAACAAAAAACTATGTTGCCTTCGATTGGCGCGCGACTTTTGGGGCGTCCAACAAAAAAGACTTTTGGGGGCGTCGTACATTCTAATATTTTGTTTTTGCCAAATAACTAAATCAATCACGACTCACGACCCACTTAGTCACATTTTTGGCTTAGACATGTGCTTAATCTTTAAGTTTGCAAATGCCGTTTTTTGTTCCCTCACCCATTGGGGCATTGTGTGCGTTGTTGGTCCCCGGAAGTAGATGTTGATGATGATCACGGTGACCAGAATGGTGATGATGTTCATCACTGTGTGTGGGAAATGGGTCGCAAAACAGAGCGCCAGTTTGGCACCAAAGGTCATCAGCAGGTACTTGGCCATCAGCGGGATGGTGTCGGAGGTGGGCGGCAGGATTTTGGACACCAGCAACAGGAACACCACCAGCGCTAAAGTGAGGGTAAGATAACTCGTTAAGAAATGAAATGCAAGCGTCAGTTTAAAGCCTGAGATGTTCTCTATTGATTGGCATTTGCAGATTTTGATCAGCTCAATTGATTGCCAAACTATGGCCAAAAATATGAAAAACGTTATTGGGAAAGTTCCAATTTTTAAAGGCCAATGTTTAATTCAGGCAGCACTTTTGATTAATTTAGGCATCAAATGAAAACACTGCTTGTTTGTTCTTTAATTTGTTATCAAGTACTTGATATCTCATCAAGTTTTCAGAGAGTTATGCTATTTTCTAGAAATGTACCTCCAAAAACAGCGGGAATTTTCAAAAATTCCTACAAACTTTAGCGGAAATGTTAATTCCGTACCAAATACTGTGAAAAACGTACCAAATATATGTTGTCCCCCTTCTATTCCCTTATAGTTTTGGTTTCGCTTCAGTGGCCAGTTTAAGTGGGCCAAATTAAATCGAAACGTTTGGCTTAGATTTTGGTATGAAAAAATTCAAAAAAATGCTATTCGTTGGCTGTAATTTGGTATCAAGCACTTGATATCGCCACAAGTTTTCACAGAGTTCTACTATTTTTTGACATATTTGTATGCCTAGTGGGATCTTTTGTTCAAATATTTAAGTCTCACCCAACAGGATGCTGATGGCCAATGTGATCTTCTCGTCCGCCTCCGCCGGCAGATAGAACACCAGCATTGAGAGGAAGGCCATCAGCACGGTGGGGATGATCAGGATCACGGTGTAGAAGAGTGTCTTCCTGTTCCAGCGATTGTCTCTTTTGTGCATTTTTGTGATGGCCCTCGCGAATGACCCAAACAATTGGGCACCAAATCGGAATTTTTATCTCAGAAAAGATAATCGAACATGATTTTGATTTTGTGAAAATTCAATATGGAGTCGAACGATGTCAAAAACAGGCCGATCTGACCAGTGTTCGACAAAGTTATGACATGTCAATTGTCAAATTTAGCCCAAGTCTAAACAAACCTAATCAACTCTAGGCTTAAGCTTATTTCGAAGCCTAGCCAATCGTGGCATTTTAGCCAAAGTCTATTCAATCTTAAGCTTAATCTTAGCCAAGCCTCTAAGTCTAAACCTACTAAGCAAAATGTTTAAGCCTATTTCTAAGCCTAAATTGGAGCCAAGTTTATTTAAATTTGGTGCCCAATTGTCCGGACACCGCCCCTCGCACCTCCTGATCTTGATCTGGTAGGCGATTTTGCTCTTCTGGTGGATCAGCTGCCCTGGCACCTCCATGATGTCCCAGATGCCGCTCTCTGAGTAGTCATTGAGCTCCACTTGCCTCTTGTTGCCCAGATAGCTGCAAAATTTAAAAATATAAATTGCAAGTACAAGTCGTTTTTTTTCTAAAATGGCAGCAGCCTTCGGACCTGCTCTTTCCAGTGCCGAACGTTCCAGTGCCAGGCTGTTTGAGGGGCCATAACTCAGCCAGATTTAAGGCTAAGAAAGTGAATGAGATTTCATTGGAAAGCTCAAAGTGTGCCCTATCCAATTGCCTGTTCAGCTCTGGGTTTGGCCAAGAATTGGCCAATTTATGGCCAAATGTTTGGAAAAATCGGCTAATTTCCGATCGATTTTTTGGCCATAACTTGTCCAAAGCTGGACCAAGCAATTCAAACTTTGCACCATTTTTGCAGAGCTTCCAAAGATCTATCCAATGAGTCCAAGAACTCTGTTTTGGCTTCGTTCCTTGTCCAGTTATGTCTCATAAAAAAACCTGGCACTGGAACGTGGGCACTGGAAGCTTCCCCGCCGTCAGCCTTTTCTTCTTTTGTTCATCTAACACATGTTTTGAATCACCACCTGATCACCACTTCGTCCTTGTTGAACGTCCACGATCCGAAGATCATTGCGCACACTTGCTCGTCGAACGGGAAGAACTCCACGTCGATGATGCACGAGGACTTGTAGATGGCCGGCGGCACCCACAGCATCTCGCCGTTGTTCTCCACCACCACGTTGGAGTAGAACGCTAAATCAGGGGGCACAATTGGTGTGTGCTCACAATAACGCAAAACCTTTTTTTCGCCCAAAATTTACTTTTTTTCACCCAAAAACTTTTTTCGCCCAAAAAATGGACTTTGTAAGTCCGATCCAAGTTTATGAGTTCAATCAAAAAGTTTTTGGATCAGGTCAGTAGGCTCAGACGTAAGCTCAGCTTAAGCTCAGCTAAGCTTTGCATTGGCTAAATTTTGGGCGAAAAAAATATCTTTGTGGGCGAGCAAAATTTTTAGGGCGAAAAAAAGTAAATTTTGGACGAAAAAAAGTATCATGTGGCACAATTGGTGTGCTCCCAATGGGTCGGGGTCACTCACAAACTTCGTAGTTGCCATCCGCGTTGTTGAACCTGGAAAATGGGGGGACATTTGAGGAGTCATAACTCAACCAAAGATGTAAGCCAAACATTTGAATCCAATTCCGAGCTTGGCTCGTCAAATTTCAATCCAAGAAAGAAAAAAATGGAGCCAATATAGGGTTCCATTGCTCATTTGTGCAATTGATTTTTATGCAAGTCTTTTATAGTTTTTACTCAGCCGATCGAATTGGCGGTAAAACGGCTGCTATCTTTCGGCTAGGCATCGTCAAAAATAGGAAAGCTCTACAAACTGGCATTTGGACGCCCAATTACTTATATAATTTGCGCAGTTTGGGCCAAGTTATGGCCACAAAAAATCAAAAATCTATGATTTCCAAAAATCTATTACTCAAAAAATCTATGATTTCCAAAAATCTATGTGACAAAAAATCTATGAATTCCAAAAATCTATTACTCAAAAAATCTATGATTTCCAAAAATCTATTACTCAAAAAATCTATGATTTCTCAAAATCTATTACTCAAAAAATCTATGATTTCTCAAAATCTATTACTCAAAAAATCTATGATTTCCAAAAATCTATGTGACAAAAAATCTGTGATTCCCTACCAAATGACCCATTTTATGTGCGACCTCCATAGCTCTACAAAATCACGTTTGAAATTTACAAAAATTTGGCTTCTCAAATTCCATTGGCCAGAGCCATTATCATCGCCGGCCCTTGCATTTTTCCACTCACAGCACAATGTCGGGCAGCCACACTTTTTCGGGCGGCACGCGAATGGTGCGAATGTTGCCGTACTCGAGCGGATTCCACTGCATCTGGTAGTCCACCCAGCGCATTGTGGGCCATACATTGGTCTGCATAATCTGCAAATTGGTTGCGGTTATATTTGCAATTTTTTGATCAATCGGTCTTCGTCCATTGATCTGCTGATTTGCCCTTCCCTTACCCACATCTAATACTGATACTCGGAACAGGCCAAATGGGCCACCTGGCCATATTTTGCTCTATAACTTTTGTAATAATGCACATATAAATTTGCTTTTAAGGACACAAAATAGTGCTAAAACGAGCTTTTCAATGTGATAAAAAATCTTTGAATTGGTTGATTTTGCAAAAAGTCCTAATTGAAAATTGACGACAAAAGACCCAAGTTGATGTAGAAAAGTGTAATTTTGTGTTCATTTTTAATTATTTTAAATAAATTAAATTGCGTTAAAAGGGTAAAATAGGGCTTTAAAATGACATCAAAAACCAGTTTTGCTGAATTTATTCAGCAATTACAGTGCAAACCAGATCAGTTTTAAATTGGCTAGTGCACAAATTTTGCAATGAAATGACTGCAAATTCGCCGCACCTGATTCTTCTCGTCCACGGTGATGAGCAGAATCAGTGCCAGCGAGAAGCGGATCTCCAGCGGCTGCGAGGACACGTTGGCCACCGGCCGGATCAGGTGGTTGTAGCCGCGGAACAGGTCCGCGATCAGACGCTCCTCCGCCTCCGAGCATGAAGCTAGACCACAAAATGGAATGGAAAATGTGTGTTTTTTTAATTTTGGCGTTATGTAAATTTTAAAAATTATTGATTGATTGCTGATCGGATTGATTTTGATTGGCATTTGATTTTTGATTTGCACAAATCACATGTACAAATGTTCGGATGCACTTAAGCAAATGTTCTCTGTTTTGATTGGGGGAACATGGGCCTTTTCAATTGCCATCCGAATTCTCAAAATGTGGCTTCTCCGTTCGAGTCCATTCGCGCGCGAGCCATCAGCCGGCGGATGATCTCGCGCTGGTCCACGAACTCGAACACGTGCGGCACCGAGAACAGAATGCCGACGGTGCCGCCCAGAGTGATGCCGAAGAACAGCAGCAACAGCAGCCGGTCCACCACCATCGAGATGAAGCGCCAGTCGTCGCGCACCTGCGCATTCAAACACATGAAGAGCACAAACACAAATGTCCATTTTAAGAGGCTCTTCCCAAACGACCTTCTGGATTTGATTTAATCTTTTTTCATTCGAAAAAGGTATATATGTCACCGCTAAATAAGAAATAAGATTGGCCGCTAAAATAGATTTTAGCTAGCCAAATAAGATTTTCTGCGTGTCTGCCAACGTTGTCTTTTCTCTTTCTTTTTTACTCTTTTTCTCTAACCACAACAAACATATCTCTACACTCTCTCATTCTTTTCGCCCTATCTAACAGAGAAATAGTTATGTAAAATCTTATTTAGCTGCGACATATATAGTATCTATATTCGTTTTTCATGCGTATTCCAAAACTCTCGAATTCTTTTTACGCGGATTGACTTACACAAACTCAGCAGTTTAAGCATAAATATAATTGTTGGCTCCGGACCCAGCAATATCTTTGGCTTTTTTCTCAATTCGATTTTACTCATCCAATAGATCAATGCGAGTAATTGGAGGCAGAGATTCGTTCGGATTGGAGATTTTTAATGATGTGAAATTAGGAAATTGCTATAGCTAGGGAAGAGCAAAACGATAATTCGCTTCGTTTTCGATAGACGAGCGATACGCTATCTTTCATTTTTATCTGCTTCTCTAATTATCGGTTTCTGACGGAAAGTGATCGCTTTTTGTTCATCTGCCTCGCATTCCTCTAATTCAATTATCGAAAACGATAGAAATCAGCGTTTTGCTCTTCCCCAACTTTAGCCCAAGTGGCCCCAACCTTCTTGTCGCTCATCTCCGCCTTGACGTGTTCCGCGATGAAGGCGATCGACTCAACGGTGGCACGCAGTTTTCGGCCCATTCTCTGCTCCTGCACCAGTTCGGCCAGTTTGTCGCGCACTCTCTGGTTGCCGCTGCGTCTGGTGTGGGCTGCTGTGGCCGAAGAGGAGGACGCACACTGGTCCAGCGTTCGCGAACGGCGCATCAGTTGCGGGATCGGAGACGAGGCGCGCGAGAAAGACGAACACGAAGTGGGCGTGTCCCCGGTGTTCCCGTCGCTGGACATCTCGCGATGGGTGGCACGCTTGCGGCGCTCACTGAACCCACGACTGGACTTGCCGCCTCCGAGGGGTCTGCCGACGCCTTAAAACATTACAAAGTGTTGCCATTTAGATGGAATTGATTGTTCAGTTTGGGCCAAGTTATGGCCAAAAATCCCTGCTTTTCAAACATTTGGCCATAATTTGGTCAATTTTTGGGGATGTTTATCGGACCAATCGATAGATAACTTTTTTAGCTGTTGGTCTATTGGGGGGAATGGGGGCCACCCAATTTTTGATTTGCTGCCAGACGCTTCAATTTGCTTGAATGTGCGCTGCGAAAGATACTTTTGTGGAGGGACATGTGAGGAGTAAACTGCAAAAAATTGGGCCTAGATTGCTTTGGAATCGGCAGACTAATCCTTATGCTGAAAAATGTTGCTCATTTTGAAGGGAGAATGGGTTTCAACATTTTCAGCCAATTTAAATTTTCTTTTAATTGCCTTAAAATAAAATCTAGTCTGTAATTGTTGTGCAGAAAAGTGTGCTCTTTAAGATACAATCGCAAAACAAACATTGATTGGTGGTAAAATATGGACTACTTTTGGTTTAAAAAATGTTGGGTCTTATTGAAGGGGGAGGGGTTCACCCATCTTTGATTTGTTGCCAACCGCTTCAATAAATTGTTTGCATGCTCCGAAAGCTACTTTTGAGGAGGGACATGTGGGGAATATACTGCAAAAAATTGGACCTAGATCGCTTTGAAATCGGCGGACCCATCCTTATGCTGAAAAATGTTGGTCCTTTTGAGGGGGGGGGGGGTTGGAAACTTCAAAAGTTAGTACCAGCTTCACCCCAAATCAAACCTATGAAAAGTTTTAGGTGATTTTGTAGAGCAGAGAGTGCACTATAATTTGTCTGGTCAGATTTTTTTTAATCCCATTTTTGGCCAGATATATCCTATGGGCCAAACAAGGTAAGAATAGGGCAAATAAGTCGCCCATTTCCCCTTTTTTGGCCATAACTCGGCCACAACTGGACCAATCAATTCCGCCCCAAATGCCATTTATGGAGCACACTCAGCTCTACAAAATCACCTTTGGGAGTGGTGCTCTTTCCTTTCTTTTTTGTGTGCCCACCTTTTCCAATTGGGCCACCGCCCGCAAACGGCAGCATTGTGGCGGCCATGGAGGGCATGATGAGCTCAGTGCTGGGCTGCTGCCGCACCACTTGTTTGGTTTGGGCCTTGGACAGCTCCAACTGCTGCTCATCGGTTCGGTCCACCGCGGTGTACTCTTCCACGGAGGCGCCCTTGAACATTTGACGCCGCCGAGGGCGCCGCATCACCAACAGAATGGGCAACAGGTCCAAAAACACACAGCGCACCCACTGCAATAGGGGACAGACACATTCTTTTAGAAAATGGACTTAGAGCACAATTTAAAATTTAAATTTGAATTAATTAAATTACATTTTTTACCAATAATGTGGTCAACTAGACCGTTCAGTTAATCGATGAACAGAGTTAGTTAATCGATAAATCGATATTGTCACGTGTATCAGAGAGGGTTTTGGTCGACCAAACAAACTTGTTTAGTAGGTGATTTTTGGGCCCGACTTCATCCAAATAGTAGTTTAGATCAAAAAAGAGCGATCGATTGGCTTTGACTTTTATGAATGTCTTTGACTCAGATTCATGGGTTAAGCCCAAATTGAACAAACGAGTGGATTTATTCACTTATTCAGTATCAAAAAACGCATAACCTTTTTCCGCCCCAAATTTACTTCTTTCCGCCTCGTATATGTGTTGTCCCCCCTTGTAGCGCGTATATTTGGGGCGGAAAAAAATGGCATGCTATCAAAAATGAGGTAAAGCTACCAAATTTTTCCACAAATTTTGACAGTCTTAACTTTGTCCAAAATGATCAGATTGGCCTGCTTTTGATGCCATTCTATTCAGCTCGTCAATAGGAATAGTAGTTTTCCGATCAATTTTTTGGATTCGAATTTCGAATAGATTCGTTGTTTTGCCCGTGAAGTCGGATTTCAATTTGCCTTTTTGCTTCTCTTTGGTCTTCGAGTCTGGCATTTGCCTTTGATCGATTTTAATAATATACATATTAAAAAAAACCTACGCCTGGCATGGTGTGTGTGATTGCGGAGCGGAAGTAGATGTTGATGATCACCACCGTGGACATGATGGTCACAATGTTCAGGATGAACGTCAGCAGCAGGTACTTGGCCATCAGCGGGATGGTGTCGGAGGTGGGAGGCAGAATTTTGGAGACCAGCAGCAGGAACACCACCAGCGCTAAAGTGAGGGGAATACAAAACATGTGACTTTGTTAAGCTATTCGTTAGCTTTGATTTGTTATCAAATACTTGCTTTCTCATCAAGTCTTCAGAGAGTTCTACTATTTTTTGACCTATTTGTATGCCTAGTCTCCGTCCAACTTTGGGTTCTGCTGTTTGTTCAATTAATGTAAGTCTCACCCAACAGGATGCTGATGGCCAGCGTGATCTTCTCCGAGCACTCGGCGGGCAGATAGAACACCAGCATTGAGAGGAAGGCCATCAGCACGGTGGGGATGATCAGGATCACGGTGTAGAAGAGTGTCTTGCGCCTGATCACGATGCGGAACTCGATGCGCGACCGGTTCGGGACCATGACGCCGGGCACGTCCATGATGTCCCAAATGCCGCTGGGCGAGTAGTCCTCCAGCTCCACGAAGCGCTTGTTCGCGTACCAGCGCAGCTGCACCTCGTCAGGCCCGTACGTCCACGAGCCGAACAACAGCACGCACGTCTGCTCGTCAAACGGAAAGAACTCCACGTCTGCAAACAAAAGGCAAAAGTCGTCGATTCGTTTAGGCAATAAATAGCTTAACTTAGGTCTAAGCCTGGGTAACGCTTGTTTGGTAAAATATATTAGAAAGATGCCCTTTCTTGGGGCCAACAAACCAGCAGTTTTTTATCGCCAAAAAAATCCGATATATTGCCTAAAAGAGTTCTCTAATTTTTCATTGCCTAAAAAGTTGCCGTTTTGTAAGCGTTCAAATTAAGTATGACTTTGTTCAATTGCTACAGGCCGTTATGGGGCCAACGAATTTGAAGCGCCAGCCATAGCTTGGCAAAGGATTGGCCTATAAGGTTGCTCCTGATTTCGGACCAGGCATGATCAAAACGAATATTTAAATCATGTGCGCTGCTTCAAATTTCAGTTTGAACCGAGTCTAAGTTGGCCAAACCCTATTTTTGGTCATATTTTGGCCACCAATTTTTGGACCACACGAGTAATTCGAATAGGCACGTTTCAGTGCCAGGGTGTATGAGGGGCCATAACTTAGCCAGATTTAAGACTAAGAACTTGAGTGGAAATCGTCAAATTTCTGATTTTTGTCCATAACTTGTTCAAAGCTAGACCAAGCAATTCAGGCTTCTGTCTTAGCACATCGGGGTCATAATGTTAGTACAGATTGGTCAGATCGGCCTAATTTTGGTACCTTTCCACTCAGCTCGTAGAGAGGAGTCGAAATAAAACAGTATTTGGTGGTTCAACTAAATGGACATCTCGAACTCGATGCCATCGAGCTCGAGCAGTTCAAATGGCCATAACTTGGCCAAAAGAGTGGATCAATCAAAAATCGTTTTTTTTTGACAATTCAGTAATTATGTATGTTCTGAATTTTAGAAGAACCAGATGCTGGCCACTCTTTTGAAAATGGCATTTGAATCAAATGTTTGGTTTGAGCCCTGTTTGTTGATTTATGGCCCTTAAAATTGTCCTGTAATGTCTAAAACTGACCAATTCTGCACGAGGACTTGTAGATGGCGGGCGGCACCCAGCTCACATTGCCCTCGTGGTCCACCACCACGTTGCTCTGGTAGCTCACCTCGTAGTTGCCGTCCGCGTTGTTGAACAGCACCTTTTGGGGGGGCAAATGTATTAAAATTAAATGCAAAATGAAAATGGAATCTGACAATGTCCGGCACCCACACTCGGTCCACCGGCACTCGCATGCTCGCAATGCCGCCGTAGTCGCGCGGATCCCAACTGTGAAATGAGAAAGATCAGAATTCAGAAGGATGAAAAATTAAAATCAAAAAATAAGTTTCGGTACACTCAAACGTGGCGATTAAGTCTTACTTTTAAAAAATGTCCACTTTTTGGTACTATATGTATTAACACATTTACTCAGCTTATTCAAGCAAGTTGTTAATAAATCTGATTAAAATTTTTATGAAACAGAGAATTTGTAAATAAAAATGCAAGCTTATAAAAATTGGGTTTCTGATTACTTATTATTGTGTTGTGGATTTGTGAAAGATTGGTTTGTATTGGTTTGCTTTTTGCATGCGAGTGAATTTATTGGCTACCAAAAGTGGGGTTGAAAAAGCCACCAAATATTTGATATTTCTTCAGCCTATTTTTAGTATTTCTTAACCCCAAATAGTACCAAGGACAGCAGTAAATAGCTGATTCGAAGCGTCTCTCTAAGAGCTGAATGGAATGGCACCAAAACTGGGCAGATCTGACCATTCTGAACAAAGTTGTGAGGCGTCAAATACCCATTGATACAAACATTTGGTAAAGCTTTTTCAACCCATTTTTTGGTAGCGAATTCTCCTTATTCGTTTTTGTATTATATTATATTCAAATGTCAAATTTTGCGTTTGTTCTGGCATTATGAGACCTGAAACGACAGTCGTTCCACTTGAGCGTGAGCCACACATTCGACTGCATGATTTGGTTCTTCTCGTCTACGTTGATCAACAGGATCATGGCCATCCCGAAATGGACGTGCACCACCGACGAATTGTGGCATGGGGCCGGCCGAATCAACGGGTTGTAGCCGCGGAACACGTCAATCGCCAGGCGCTCCTCGTCCTCGTTGCTTGCTAACAGTGCGTCTGGGAAAAGGCAAAAAATTGCGCGAGAGCTTTTCAAATTGGGATTTCGATTAGAAAAGTATTTTTCTGTTTTAACTCAAATGCCAATGCGAGGTGTTTAATTCCGTAGCAAATTTGTGAAAAACGTACCGAAATATAAGGGATATATTTGGTACGTTTTTCACAGTATTTGATACGGAATTAAACATTTCTGAAATTATTTAAAACCTATTCAGTATTTAGCGACAAATCAAATGCCCATATCAATTTAGGTTATTATTTATTAATAGTTATTACTTATTATTATTACTTATGTTTTATGTACTATAAAATGAAAAAAAATTTCCAAAAAATTTGCATCTAAAAATGGAGAATGGAATGGGTCGCCAATCGCCATCGCCATTCTTATTTACAATTTGCATCATTCGCTTTCGCACTAACCTCCATTCTGTTCGCCATGCAGAATGAGGGACCAGTATTGGTTGTTGAGATAAAAGTACTTACCGTATATACTGTTTTTGAACGACAACCTTTATTTAAACGACCCCTCTAATAGAACGACTTTCTGGCGAAGGGTTGAATAATAGAACGACAGCCTGTTTTATAACGACATGTCGTTCTAATACGGCTTTATCATTTTTTTTGGCATTTTTGGTCAAATTATCGTGTTTTATAACCAAATCTGACTGAAAAAGTCTAAAAATGTGTTTTTAGAGGATAAAATCAAATTTTGGGCCAAGTTATGGCATGTCAAATGTCATGTATCTGAGGTGTTCAGTGGTAGGGGCTAGCGAGACATGTTTCTTTTTTTGTTCAAAATGATCAGTTCGGCCTAATTCTGGTATCACAGCTCGTTGAGACGCGTCAAATGAGCCATAGGTAATTCGTCGATTTTAAATTTTTCACATGAAAATCCAATTTCCTCTATACTTTTTTCGCCCAAAAATTTTTTCGCCTAAAAGTTACTTTTTTTCACCCAAAAAAATGGACTTTATAAGTCCGATCCAAGTTTAAATTTTGGACGAAAAAAAGTCGTGTAGTTCGAAATAGGTTAGAGTCCTAAAATAGGTAAATCTGCTATTTTTATTGCATTTTTGTGATGAAATTTTTGTCTAAAAATTGCAAAAATAGGTAAAAAAATTAAAATTTACCTAAAAATTTAAAAATCCAGGCCTAGTATTAGTACTGTTTTTCAGAAAAATCGTTTCAAAAATTTTTATTGGGAGGGTTGAAAAATAGAACGACAGCCTGTATTTAACCGACAACCTGCAATAGAACGACCATCTCGCGGAGGGTTGAAAAATTGAACGACATGTCGTTCAAAAACAGTATATACGGTATATATTGCATTTTTACTATAGCTCCAGAAAATATTAGCATTTTTCTGTTTTAACTCAAATGCTAAAATCCCATTGATGTTTGATGCATTGGGTAAGAGCTAACGAGTAATAATGACTTAATGACCTGATAACTTAAAACCTATTCAGTATTTAGCGACAAATCAAATGCCCACATCAATTTCATGTCTAAGTTATTAGTTATTATTATTACTATTACCTATTACTTATTAGTTATGTACTTATGTACATATCTATTACTATAAAATGGAAAAAATTTCCATAAATTTGCATCTAAAAATGGAGAATGGAATGGGTCGCCATCGCCATTCTTATTAGTTATTACTTATTAGTTATTAACAATCATTCGCTTTCGCACTCACCTCCATTCTGTTCGCCATGTTCGTCGTCCAGTTGTGCACTCGTAGTACAGTGCAAAAATGCAGTTGCGGCGAGCAGCACTCGCAGCCAGCAGGGCATTTGGCGGCCCTCCTCCTCTCCGAATTGAGTGGGGGCTTTTGCTTCGCCAAACAAATAGCAAATGTGGCGGTCGTGTCCGTCAGTCAGAAGTGAAAAATGAATGAATGGATGGACGGGGGATGCGGCCGTCGCCCCAAGAATTGGATTAGAGGCACAGCATTCCCCGAGGAAGAGGACAGAGAAGAGGCACAGCGGCAAAAAAGGGCAAAACAAAAGGGAGCAAATGGGGGACTGGGACAGGCCAAATGAAACCATTCATAGCCAGAACACAAACATGGCATGAACGACTTGAAGAGAGTTGGGGTCATTAGAGCGCCGCCATTAGAGCGCGGGGGTCACTAGGGCGCCAACTATTTTTTCAATTTTTTAGTGTAAATGTGTGATTAGTGTTCCTTGTTGGTATACTAGAAGGTTACTTTAAGAAATCTCTCACCGAGCTGAGTCGAATGACACCAAATTTAGGCCGATCCGACCAATCTGGACAAAGTTATGGCATGTCAAAGTTGGCAAAACCATGGAATTTGCTTTATCTATTTTGCTAGAAGGAGATCCTAAGGTGTAGCCAAGTGGGCTGGCTATTTTGGCTTAAAGCCTAGGCAAGCTTATGCTTAAGCTTATGTCTATGCCTAACGTGTACATGGCATAACTTGACCAGATTGGTCAGATCGGCCTAATGATGAGAAATAAATAAATAAATTTAAAAAATAAATCGGCGCCTTAATGACCCCCGCGCTCTAATGGCGGCGCTCTAATGTCCAATTCCCACTTGAAGATGCCCAAAAATGTCGGAACCGGGATTGGCAACACTAGAATGTGTCGCAGAAAACATTAGACTTGACAACGCTTTGTGAACTTAAAAGTCAAAACATCTTCATTTTTCAGTTTGTTACATAGCATTTTACTCGTTCATGAAGATGAAATGGTTGGGAATCCAATTTACTAGTACCATAGGTAAGGATTTTTATTAATTAAGAAATTAAAATAAGGGCAAAATATTTTTTCTGCCAACAAAAACAATTTTTTGCCAACAAAAAACAATTTTTTGCAAAAGTTCCATTTAGAATTTTTGTATCAACAAGTGTTATAGCTCATTCGACGCGTCTCGGCGAGCTGAGTTGAATGGTACCAGAATTAGGCCGATTAAGTTGGAGTTGAATTTTGCAATTCGAATTTAAAAAGGTCCTTTAACCAGAAGGGAGGAGGCCATCCATCTACATAAAACAATCGAGAAAGAGAGTAAGAAACGAGAAATGATTTTTGACAATGTGAACAATTGTGCAAAACGGAACAAAATGGGATGATAATCTTGTCGATCTGAGATATGTTGGTGTTTGTCCTCCCCGCATTCCGAGATTAATTTATTGCGCCATTAAGGCAAAAAGTTTGAAAAAGTTGGTTGGAGTTTTAAATTTTAATGGATGCATTGATGTGATTTGCTCGTTCAATCAACAAAAGTTTTGGGCATTGTTCAAAATGTTGAACACGTTTTGTGCAATCAATCCGATCAGTTTTTGTTTGGTTTTTGAAAGTTTGGGCACTGTTCAAAATGTTGAACATATTTTTTGCAATCAATCCGATCAGTTTTTGTTTGGTTTTTGAACGCGTTCAAATGGGCGCCAACCTGGCCATGGGCAGCCCAGCCACACAGCGGCGACCAGCACCAGAGCAGCAATGGCGCCAACGGGCCCAGTCTTCATTGTCATCGGCGGCCGGCCAATTGGGGCCAATTATTTGTGCCGCTTTGGCGGACGGAGCGGATGAATGGATGGATGGATGGATGGATGGCGTGTGACAATTATTGGACGCACAAATGTGCGTCGTCCTCCGTCCTTCGTCCGCTGGCTGGCGCCCACTTTTCGGCGGAAGATGTGCCGATAATGGCGGCGGCCGGCGTTGGGCCTGCCGCTGGATTAGTTGTGTGTCCCCTGCCGCCGCTTCAAAGTGAATTGGGGGATTACTTCTGTGCGAGCGAAGAAGAGATAGATGGGTCCACCGCACACACTTGGATAAGTGGAAAATTGCTCTCGTTGCTGCTCTGTCGCTCAACGCTCATGCACTACTGCTGCCCCAGAGACTCTCCCCACACTTTGGGGACCGATGGGAAAATTCGTGGCCGACAAGAAAAGTGCACAGGGCGAAACAGGAAAACATGCGAGAAATGAGAAATGTTAAGTGCTTCGGTTGCGTTACATATGGCTCACCGGTGGTGCGACATTTGCGGACCTGCACATTAGGTTTAGACGTAGGCTTAGGCTTAAGCTAAGCTAAGCTTTAAGCAATTTGGCTTAGGCTAAAATAACGCACTTGACTACATTTTATTAAGCTTAGTCATAAGCTAAGTTAGGCTGCTAGGCGCTAGGCTTTTGCCCAGTGTTGTCGTGGTAGTGGATTTCGTAAAGTGGTAGTGGTAGTGGTAATTGGAAAATCAATGTCACGTCACTGGGGTGGTAGTGGTAATTCAAAAAAACCGATGTCACGTCACTGAGGTGGTACCACAACCACTACCACTCTGGTGGTACCACTCTTAAAGTGGTACCATGACAACACTGCTTTTGTCTAAGCTTAAGCATTGGTCCGCAAATGTCGTAGTGCCCACCAACTTTGACACCAAACCGTTGAGAAACTCGACAGCGCCTCTCCAGTGCTGATGCGCCGAACATGGAACGGATGCCAAATGTCATGTACATGACCTGAATTAGCGGGCTAACGAGGCAGACTTCATAACTCTGTTCAAAATAGTCAGATCTGCCTAAATTGGCGTCAGATTGACACTGATCTGGACTCATTGTTGATCCAATTCACGACACTAAAACTGAGGAGTAAGGACTCAACACTCAAATAATCTACGTCAGAAGGCCAGAACTAAACAATTAAAGAATCCCATTGCGATATTATTAAATCAAAATTGGCTTGTGATTCCAACCTTTTTCCCGCCTTTATCCTTTATGCTTTATTTGATCAAACAGAAAAAAAGTGTAGATCTTCATGAAAATACTCGTTACACAAAAAGCATGGACTTGCAGTGAGAATGTCAATTGTCAATTTCGAAGCACTTCTTCTCGCCACATTGTTGTTCAACACCAACATTTGGAGAGATTTTACACTATACTATGTAAGAATCATTGATCATTTCATTTTTGGAGCAAAAGTGCCATTTTTGGACATTGATTTGCCCATAAATCTGGCCGCCATGCCCATTCTTCATTTGGGAGGCGTGTGCACCACCATTTGTGGGCCCACCCAATTTTTGTTGGCAGCCCCTGGCGGCCAACTTCCGGGCGCCTTCGCTCGGCGTTTTGGCGCCCTTTGGCCCCGGGCCGGGGAAGGGCGGACGTGATTAATGGCATTTGTGCCGCTGGCGGCCCATCCATCTCTTCTGAATCCATCCCATTTCGGCACAGAGCCGCTGAATGTCGATTATGGCCGGCGGTCTGTGCCTCCTCCAGAGCCCACGGGGCACCGCTTTGCATTTTGCATAGAACGCGCCGTCACTCTCCGGTCGGCCGACAATGCCGAGAGCAGTCGTAAAATATGCATATTTGCAATCTTGATATCTGCCTCAATTCCTCAAGCTTAATAGCTCAGTTTAAGCTTGGAGCCTAGGCAAACTTAACTTAAGCCTAAGTCTACGGCAAATTTAGCTTAGCTTAAAGCTTAACTTAAGCCTAAGTCTACGGCAAATTTAGCTTAGCTTAAAGCTTAACTTAAGCCTAAGCCTACGGCAAATTTAGCTTAGCTTAAAGCTTAACTTAAGCCTAAGTCTACGGCAAATTTAGCTTAGCTTAAAGCTTAACTTAAGCCTAAGTCTACGGCAAATTTAGCTTAGCTTAACAAATTTAGCTTAGCTTAAAGCTTAACTTAAGCCTAAGCCTACGACTAAGCCTACATTATTATATTTTTTGAGGAATTGAGCCAGCAGCCCACGTCTTATACAATTGCGATTGGGACTTTGGCACTCATCCTATTCTTCTCGCGAGCAATCCAAGCATAACCAAGATTGTGAATTGAGCATTTTAGACAAAAGTATTTAGGTGTATTTTATTTTTCATTTAATTTTTACTGTCGACGCCCAAATTTTCTCGGAAAGCCAGACTGAGGGTTATTTGACGTGCTATAATTTTGTCAAAATTGCTCAGTTCTAACTTAATGCCAAGTGTACCGCATTTCTTAAGGCAAAAAGCTTTTTAGATAATTGTATTATGGGAAGCCTTTTTTCACGTTTTTTGTCGAAAATTTTGCAAAAACGGATTTTCTTAAAAAATGCCAAATGTCCGATCCCAAAATCCCAACGTCTGAGCTATAATTTGCAATCTTTTTTATCCTCACTCTTCCAGTGAATGACCAAAAATGCGCAATTATCTAATTTCAGTTTCCCATTTCCCTGTTCGCGTGCACATTCCATTCCAGCCCAAGTTGATTTGATTGGAGACCAAATTAAATTAAATTAAATTAAATTAAATTAAAACCAAAAAACTCTCCGATCATCGAGCAGGCGATTTTGGCGATTAATTCGTTTTGATAGCAGCAGAGTGCAGCACCTGAATGTATTTAATTTAATTGTCAAATGCTTTTCTATATGGAATGCTTAATACAATTTTGATATAAATTCCACACATTCCAATTCCAATGACAAATATTATTTTTTCCGAAAGAATTATTTTTTGTCCAAAAAGTTTGAATTTTTTGGGGGTGGGGAAGGCAAAAATGGTGTGCCAAACCTGAATCCCAATCACGCACTTAGTCTTCTGACATTTGGCTGATTAATGGCTCGTCAAACATCACTGGCACTGAAACAAACGTTCATTTGCTCTCCCACTATTTTTCTGTTTCTATAATGATTGTTTCAAAAATATGTGCCAATTCTAATCCTCAAAAGAAAATATGCGCGATTTTAAAAGTCTCTTGTTTTTGCCCCCAAGTCAATGACGTTTCTCCCATCATCTGCTGAGATGATGGCTCTGCCCCTGTGTCTTTGCCGATTTCCGTTTGCTTTTGGCGCACCCAAATTTCATTTGTTCTCGCTGTGCTCAAGTGCCTCTCTCAATTAGGCGCAGCGGTGGCGCCCGGTAAAGCGAGCCAACCACAACCACAGGAATAATCTGGGCGCGCACTTTGGGCCCAAACCGTCGCCGCTGCCGCTGCGCTGCTTTGTGTGTTTGCGCACCGAGTTGGGGGGAAGAGGGGAGGAAGAAGGGCTCTTGATTAGCGGCGCAGGAGGAGGAGGAGGAGATGTTGTACACGACAATACCGCCCGCGTATAAATGATTTGCTGCTGCCCGTTTGGTTGCCCCCGCCACTTAAAGCACTGTTCTGGTGCTGCTGTGGTTTGGGACTGTCCACACAGCACAACAGCGGCGAGACTATCCCTCACCCCCACGCACGGTACATGTCGTTTGGGCGACGGAGATTTTGACAATCTATAACTTGGCAAGGAATAGAGCTGGAAGAGGGATCCCAAAAGTGATTCGATAGAGCTATGGAAGCTCTACAAAATGGCATTTGGGATGGAATTGATTTGGTTCAGTTTGGGCCAAGTTATGGCCAAAAACTCCAAAAATCCATGACCTTTTTTCAAACATTTGGCATGGCCAATTATTTGGACATCCGTCGTTTGATTAGACCCGTAAATAGAGCACACTTTGAAGTTTGAACTTTCCAATGGCATCAGATTCATATTTTTAGCTTAAGCCCTAACCGAGTTATGACTTGTCAAAGGCCCCCCGTCGCCCAAACGACCTGTCCCGGTTTGGGACTGGGCGGCGCCCCACAGAGCACAACAGCGGCGATGAGAATGAGACTATCCCCCACACGCATTTCGCCCAGTGTCCTGGTGACCCCGGTCCCACATTGTTGTGTCCTCCTCTTTGGCCCTACCACATCCATTCGGCCACAATGTTTGTCGACTCTGATTGGAGAAATAGTAGTTCATTTGGGACTGTGTTTTGTCTGGACAATGCGCAACTGATTAGAAGGGCCAATCCACGGCCTAAATGAACCATTTGCTTATTTGAATAATAGTTTTTTTTTGAGAAAACCTTTTTTCCGCCCCAAATTTGCTTCTTTCCGCCCCGTATATGTGTTGTCCCCCCTTGTAGCGCGTATATTTGGGGCGGAAAAAAATGGCATGCTTTTTTTTTATATAAAAAATTACTTTTTCGAATAAATAAGATACCTATGTGCTGAAAAGGAATAGTACGAAAAGAAGAGAAATTGAAAAGAGTATGAGGAATGGATGTAGAAAGAGAGAAAGAGTTGGGAAAGAAAATGTAGAAAGAGAGAAAGAGTTGGGAAAGAAAGTCAAGGAAGAATAGAGAGAGGAAGAGAAGACAAAGGAAGAGGATAAAAATATATTTAATTGTTTAATAAGTTAGTTGATGGAGAAGAGAAAGAATAGTGGAGCGGAAAAAGGAGTTATGTACTTAGAAGAGATGGAGAAGAAGAAGAGAGATGTGAGCGTTTGAAATTGAAATAAATATGTGTGTCTAGGGTCCGTGAATCCGCGGACTTATTTGCTCCGCTTTTTGCGAATTCCGCGAGCACACAGTGCTAGGCTCTGGCCCGTGCAAATCTCTCAAATTCACACATTATTCGGGCGTCCACCGTCCACAACACCAACTTTTGCGTCCGTTGTTCATTGGGGCCCTCTTCTCTTCCTTCTGCACCGCCCTTTGTGCGCAATCCAATCCCTTCTCCCTGTGTCGCTGTGGTGTTGGCGACCCTTTGTCCTCGGGGGTCATCAAACAGAGTCAAACAGTACACTCACTTCCCCGTTTTGCGCGCCCCAACTTTGCGTTGGCCATTTGGTTCTCGAGAGGCCATTTGCCCCACACTACTGGGCACAATGTCATTTGGACGAGAGGCAAATTAGTATTAGAAGAGCCATATAAATTGGCAAGGGAGTCAGCTGAAAGAGAGTCCCCAAAAGTGATTTCCAAACATTTGGCCATAACTTGGCCAATTCCCAGGCCACAAGGCAGCTGAACAGACGCAATGGATGGGACACACTTTTGGCTTAAAATGGCATTTGTGTCAAATTTTTAGCTTAAATTCGACCGAGTTATGACTCCTTAAATGTGTCCACGCGAGTCAGACGTGGTAGCTAGTACATGTGGTTACACAACATGGCAAGGGAGTCAGCTAGAAGTGGGGTACAAAAGTGATTTGGTAGAGCTTTGGATGCACCACAAGATGGCATTGGAAGCAAATGTTGCGATAAAGTCTCTCAACAGAGTTCTGGGGCTCTACCAAATGGTGGTTGTCTCCGTTTCCCAGACACAATCATTCCCCGCGAGCGCTCCCCCTCAACTCATACCAACCCAATATCATCCCAACTCATCCCCAGCTATACCTTTGGCTTAGAGGTAGACTAAGCTCAAGCTAAGCTTGCTTTGGCTAAAAAAGCTTATGATAAGCTTAAGCTAAGCCTAAGCTAAGCTTGCTTTAGCTAAAAAAACCTATGCTAAGCTTAAGCTAAGCCTAAGCTAAGCTTGCTTTAGCTAAAAAAACCTATGCTAAACTTAAGCTAAGCCTAAGCTAAGCTTGCTTTAGCTAAAAAACCTATGCTAAGCTTAAGCTAAGCCTAAGCTAAGAGCTAAGCTTGCTTTGGATTAGGCTAAAAAACAATATCCAATTTGGTATGAGTTGGGGGCAAATAGCGATGGGGATGAGTTGGGGGTGACATTGGGTGGGTATGAGTTGAGGTAGCGCCCCCCGCGAGTCTTCTCCACTTTTCCTTGGCTAGACTCCCCCCTATCCCTCGATTCCGTTTGCGCTGTTGGGCGTGGCCGTCCAATGGCGCAGCCACCACAGCCAGAGCCCCAGCAGAGCGGCTGCTGTCCGCCCCATTTGCGCCCAAATGTGCGGCGGCGGTCCACTCCTCCGCTCCACAGCGCGCAAACAAAATTTGATTCACCCCACCACCTCACCCACATTTGCAAATTATGCGTGGCGCATACAGTAGAGCAAAGTGCAAAACACTCTTCTGAGAGGGCCCAGACGCCGATTCTGGAGAATTGCGCGCAAAGTCCAAATGCGAAAATAAATAATTTCTCCACCCAGAAATGGGGGCCCATTTCGCCTCAAATATGTAAGCCACAAACACATTTTGCACTCTCTCACTCTTGGGGGCCTATTTCGGCTCAAATAAGCCAAACACATTTTACTCTCATTTTCAGCCCAAAAGTGTGAGATTGAAAATTTCAGTGTTCCGTGCGTAAAATGAACCGTTAATATTGGCATTTGGCATTGATGTTGCGCGTCCCTTGTCCAACCAGAATGCACACCAACAAGATTCCCAATCCCATATGCCGATAATGTTCTCACACCAAAAAACGGGAAAACAGAGTGAACCAGATTCCAATCGAACCTTTAGAAAGCCTTCAAATTCTCGAACATTTAGAAAACATCTAAATTCTCGAATTTTTATTGGGAACATTCAAATTCAAAAAGCACATCGCTCTTTAAAACAGTTCTCGCAAAAGGGGTAGAGCTGATACCTATCTGCCTGCAGCAGTGGCCACCAAGAGCAGTGCCAAGGGCACAGAATTGGCCGCAAATCAAACACTTCCCCTTTCTCGGTCCCAGCAGTTCGCTGTAAAAACGCGTTCCCCCCACTCCCCGTCCTGCGGGCTGTCTGCTGCCTTTTTTGTTCCATCCATCCATCCACCTGTGCTGACGAAGATGGATTGTTGGGCGGTGGCTGGACGCTGCGATCCATCCATCCGCGGCGCTTAATTGATGCCTTCTCGTGCACATTGGCAACACACAAGAGTTTGGCGCTTGTTGGGGCGGCGGCGCTGATTTATTCGGCGGCGGCGGAAAGCCGCAGAGGCGGGCGGCCCTCCAGCGGCGGCGAACAATAAATCTCTGCTGCCCGCCAGTGGGGGAACAAATGAGCCCCCTGTCCTGTTGGCCGGCTGGCAGATCGGCTGGCCGGATCAGCCGCGATCAATTGGGCCCCGTCAGCCTCATCATCTTTTCGGTCGAGAGCGGCGGCGGCGGATATTTAATGCTGCTGCTGCTCCGTTATGCCTTGCTGCCAGCCGATCAACCAGCCGGCCGGCCCCCGCCTCTCGGTTGGACGGCGTTTTTTGCTGCCGCCCAATTAACAGTTGCTTAATGGCGGCCGAGATGAGCGAGCACACAGTGAGTGGGGGGAGGATTGAGGAGTGTATAAAAATATTATGGATGGGATGGAATCGAGAAAGGTGAATCGAAAATGAGTCCTCCGCCGCCGCTCGGCCAGGACATCGATTGGGCGGCGGCATTCAATCCCCGCTCTCCCGGTTACTAACGGCGCATCAAAATTCGGCCCCCAAACGCAAACTCGTGTTCCTTTGAGAGTGAAATTAAATATCCGCCGTTGGAGACTGGACTGGACTGGATGTGGCCTCGGGAGCCTCCTCACTTTTTGGGCCACAACTTTGGGGCCAATCGAGATCGGACAAATGACCATATAGGCCCATTCGATAGCCACAAATGGTGGCTATTTATGCAAAATGGGTCCCTTCAAATTGGCTGCTCAATGCTTGAGTTATGATTTTTGATTGAACTCAGACCAAATGTGCCTAGTTGGGACGCGTTTTGGGCCCTAACTTTGGAGTGGTTTTGGCCAAACGAGTCCAACTCTTTCATTGGCCCCAAATAGCCCCCGGTATTGGCTCCCAAATGACCAAAAGGTTCACCAATTAGCGTTGCTTCATTTTCTCAAAATTTGACGCCGAAATGTCCTCCCACTGTTCCACATTATTGACTGTCAATTGCGCTTTGTTCATATTTTCCCGAAATTCCGCGAATGGCACAACCACAATGTTTGGCAGTTTTTGGCACATCTCCACTGACCGAATCACTCTATTCTCGGTTATCGTAAATGCGGCGCTCCAATAAACCCCCAGCCCATGGGGGATTAATAGAGCATTCATTCTCATTATTCATTGCTTCTTGCCCCACCCGTGGATGCCAGGGAATGGCGTCAAGAGCACACAAAAGCACTCACTTTTTTGACCCGGTGGCCTACTACCATAATTTGGATCCACTCCATCCATCCCCTAGACGACGCGTTACTCAATTAGGCAGCGGCGGACGTCCCAATGCACACATTTATTATTGCCTTTTATGCATTTGAGGGCACCACTCATTCACATCATTCACATCCATCTCAAAAGCACTTTGGGGTCACCCAAAGGAATGTAGGCTCTACTACTGTAAATGCTGTTGTTGTTCTCTATTAATCCCCCTCCCTTGAAGGGAATCGAAAACAACATAATTCCCCATGGGGGATTAATAGAACTTTTTGTTGGAAAAAAATCTCCTCATGGGGAATTAATAGAACTTTTTTGAAAAACATCTCCCCATGGGGAATTAATAGAACTTTTTGTTGTAAAAAAAACCTCCCCATGGGGGATTAATAGAACTTTTTTGAAAAACACTCCTCATGGGGAATTACCTCATGGGGGAATTAATAGAACTTTTTGTTGGAAAAAAAATCTCCTCATGGGGAATTAATAGAGCATTTTTTGAAAAACATCTTCCCATGGGGGATTAATAGAACTTTTTTTGAAAAACCTCCCCATGGGGGATTAATAGAACTTTTTGTTGGAAAAAAAATTTGAAAAACATCTTCCCATGGGGGATTAATAGAACCTTTTTTTTTAAAACCTCCCCATGGGGAATTAATAGAGAGCATTTGTGGCCAAAGGGGTTCTGTCCAAGATTCGGGCTCTTTTGGAGGTCCCAATGTGAGTCAATTAGTACTACATACATTCTAAATGCTGCCATTTTTTGGGGCGCCACTCTCTTCCGTCCATTGCCTGCTCTCCACTACTCCTCCTCATCACATCCAAAAGCACTTAATTTGGTGGCCGCCACAGCAGCAATATTAAGTTCTCCGCCGGACGCCCAACGCCATTAATTGGCCATAGAGCGGCGCCAGAACAATGTGTGGTTGGTTGGTGTGGTGGGAGATGAGTTTGGGGGCTCTGGGGCTGTGTGTGTGGGGACCACAGCTGCCTGTGGAGGGGACCACTGGCCCCCGGTGCCAGTGCCCCAGCGCCGCCCCATTTGTTCCACAATTAGCCGCGGAGAGAACGGAGAACTTCTTCTTCTCCCAGTTCCCAATTCCCACATCCCCATCCGGAGGACAATGGACAACCAATGCTGTTGGCTGCTGCTGCTGCTGTGTTCCCCCCCATTCGGGGGCAATTTGTGCGCAGGCGCGAAAACGCATTTGCGCGCCCAAAACACAATGGGCAGAGGGCCATTTGGCGTGCACCAAAAATGGGCATTGACTTGCTTTGGGCGCTTTGGGCATTTTCACTGTTTCGGACAGAAAGCACACTGCGCACTTCAATCTTCCAATATCTGCTGGGGATGTGCCGAATGCCAAACTTAAAGCACTTTGGCAGTTTGGAAGAAGAATGCCAAAAATATTAGTTGCGGCAGTAGAAACCTAGAAACTCTAGAAATTGAACTCTTCGCCGTTTGTTCGAGAGCCAAAAGAGTTTTTTCAATTTATCATTCATTTATCCAAACACCTTTGTTTGGCAGTCAAACGAACTGGTATAAGTCTGTCAAGTTTGACTGCAAGCTTTTTGTCATTAAAGATTGGACAAGTCGAGAATCTCGAGAAAATGCCGAAAAATTAAAGTTTTACCATTCAAAAGCTCTCGAAATAGAGAGGTGCCATCAGATTTTTGGCACTTTTTCGTCAAACAAACTGAACACCTTGTCAAGTTTGGACATTCATTGAAAACGTCATAAATTTGTGCAAAATAGGTAGGCTATTTTTTGTGAAATTTTACAGAAACCCTTTGCGAAGCGGAACAAAATTTTGGCGCACATTTGGGCCCCGGGGCCAGGTGAGCTGCGCCACAAACGGTCCAATTAATTCGGCTCTCTGTCCGCCAATATTGGGCATTCGGTCCTTTGTTTGGGGGCGATTTGTGCGCCCAAATGTGTGTGCGCCCATTCATTTTCTGTGACCGGCCATTGTTGCCCAGGTCCCTGAACGGCACAAAGGCGCATCTGCCCTGGGCTCGCGCACAAATCTCGAATGTCACAGAAAGGGCGCAGAGCCGAAAATGCGGCATTACTATAACTTATAAGCAATTTTGCGAACAACGAAAATTCATTTTTTTTCATGCAAGATTTTTTTGTGAAAACTTAATTCAACGAGAATGATCTTTTTACATAATTTTAAAGCTCAGTTTCTTTTCCAGTATGGGTCTGTCTTAATACACTTTTTATGTTCATCACTTCATCAGTTCATTATCACCCGACAATAAAAAACAAAGACGACATTAGACATTACATAGTCAATCATCATAATTTTAATCCAATTATTTTTTTTTACATTTTAATAATTACGTACTGTTCAGCTAAGCTTCAAGCTCTCATTTTGGCGTGTTCTTTCAAGCACAATTTCAAAGGTAACTCAAAAACAAAGCCAAAGTCAGCTGTTGGACAAAAATGTCTCAAGTGCTCAAGTCGCAGCCACAGACGAACAGACCACAGATTGGGACACATTTGTTCGGCGCAAAAATGTTCGTCCAGACCTCCAAATCCAAAGTGTCTTCAATTTTTGTTTACGCCGCTCACAGACCTCAAAAGCCTCGAATTGCCATTCCACACAATCCGGTTCTCGCATCCATCGTATACCTCCACCCATCCAGCAGCCACACCACAATCACCACTCGTCATCCCTTCTTATTCACATACGACGAGTCCCCCCATCCAGCCATCCAACCCAAACTCTTCGCATTTATGTGTGCGCTCTGTTGGGTGGAAGGCAACAGCAGCAGCAATGGGTGGGGGTCCGCCAATTGAGATTGGTTGGGGCCTTTGGGGCTGGGGAATGGGAGAGAATTTGTGCTCTGAGTGGCGGCGGTGGTGGCGGCGGCCGGTCCGCCCACCGCCGCCCAGCCCCTCCACATCCACATCCGTCCAATGCGGTGGATTTGCGGCGGCGGCGGCGGCAGCGGATGATTGTGTCTCATTCCCTCATTCCCTCATCCACTCGAATGTGGTGGTGGTGGGGCGCCGCCGCTTCTTGGCTCTGCTGTCCAGTGGGCGCGCGCAATTCGCCATTCTCCCTCAAGCACCACCTCGCTGGGCGCCGCTTCCACATTATAAAAGCGCGTACCGTAGCGGGGCGGGACCCTCCGTCAATGCTAAATGCTATCGCCCAAGCAAGAAGCCACTTGCTGCTTCCCTGTACATTTCCACATTTCGCCATCAACTCAGTGCTCACATTGTCAATTCGCGTCGCCAAGCGCCACACCACCGCGACACACAACCAACCATACAAATACAAACATCCCATTCCTGTGCATTCGCAAAAAATTCTGCCCAATTGCTGCATTCATTGAGTTTCTCTGGAGTCTCGAAGTCTTTTTGGCTAACGAGAAGTATCGGCCCAACAAATTTTGAACAGATCTGATGGCCCAGCTACTCATTTTAGGAGTTATTTAGCGGAAAAGATTCAATTTTTGCCAAATCAGTGCAAATGTTTTGTATCGTCTCATTCATTATGTTCGAATGAGAGTGGAGGCATTTTATTTTACAACAACAAAATGAATAGTTGTCGTCAGAGTGAAATTTAATATCTCTCAGTCCCCCACGTTTCACCGATTCACTGTTCGAAGTATAAAGAATTTGCTTCGAAAAATGTTTTTTCCTGCAATCATATTCCATTTGATAGCTTTTTCTACCATATTTTTTTGGTAGCGAATTAAACTTTATATTCCATTTGATAGCTTTTTCTACCATATTTTTTTGGTAGCGAATTGAACTTTATATTCCATTTGAGAGCTTTTTCTACCATATTTTTTTGGTAGCGAATTAAACTTTTAAGTATCCGATTCCCCGAATTTATTTCCATTTTCATCCGTTCGCGTCGCTCATGTCCAATTACACAAAAGTATCCTTATTTTGCCAAGTTCGAGTTGGACATTTCGGCACAAAAAGTGTGGTGCACTGACCCGCGTACAATGGCATTTTGGGAGCAAACAGAATAGTCGGCGGCGAAAACCAATCCTTCGCCAGCTTTGAACAGCAAGATGAGAAGCTGGATGATGTGTTGATCTTCTCCGCCTCTATTTGCTCTCTAGTTGGCGCCTGTATCAATTTCGCATTGGACCGGCGAAACAATGGACTCTGTTGGAGCATTTGTTTTGAGCCGTTCCAAATAAACGCGCGTCACTCACACTTTTTGATCAAATTCATAAGGCACCAGTCTTTGTTGGACCAGTGGTGTGTGAAAACTAGGCATTGCTGTGGATGTTTTGCCACCAGAGTCTCGACTCTCGATAATTGTCTTTTTGGATCTCGGTGCCTTTCCGTTTTAGGTGATTCCAAATTCCATCGACAGAACGTTTCTCTGACTCTGAGATGCAATCGGAGTTTTGTTCTCTGCTCTTACCTGTTTTCTGGCATTACAAATAGGAATTCTTCTTTGTCCAAAATAAGGGCCATAAACCGTCACATGAAGTCATGAACTCGTGGACTGGATGCCATCGAATGGCTAGTGGCCACAGAACGAGAAGGAAGCTGGGACCATCTACATCATCATATGTTGCCAAAATGGTGAACACAAAGTTTCGGCATAAAGGCGCCTTCGCTGTTCCAGCTCTGTTCTCGCATTTAGCGAGCAATTGCTGCGCTTGTTTGAGCGCTCTCTCGATTGTAAATGTATACGGGCGGATAATCACTCTCAGCTGTCTGTGCTGGCCCCCAGCAGCCCGGGTCCCATTTGCCCTCCGCCGGGCGCGCCCAATTCCGATCCAATTGGGGGCGAGCGAGCGCAAATGATTAATGAGCGGAATTAGACGTTTGCGATGGACGGCGGGGGCCCCAAATGTGGGCCAAAAGCAGTGACGAGGAGGCACACAGAAGAGGGGCATTATTTGGTTATTTGCCATTCGCTTTCATTGGGCAAATCCCAACTCCGAATGCGAGGACAAATTCAATGCCAAACTCCGCAAAATTTGCCATTTACATAATGTGTCTGTTTTTGGATTTGCTTGCCACCAAATTCAACCAGTTCAAGGCCAAAAATTGCAAACTACTATTTGACAACACAGTTTGTCGTCAACTCGTACCTCTATTTTCCAATATATTAAAACACCTGCTGCTGTTTGGCAAATGGCAATTGGATAAGCGTTCAAATTGTATCTAAATTATATACCTACTATTTGACGATTGGCATAGTGTAATTTGAAAACAGAACAGAGAAAAATGATCCAATTTCGAAACGGTACGGCAGTCATTTAAGTAGTATTTAGTATTTACGATGTATGTATTTAGGCGATATATGTAACTTCCAGATGTCGGACCATTAAAGTATGACCAAGTATCGGTTGTAGTCTAATTCTAACGTGTGGTTGTGATTATTGATTAAATAGGTTATTTCTATTCCTAAGCCCAGACAATCAATCACCTATGTTCATAATTATTTCAATCGCCAATTTAATATCGCCAACATAACATAACATCACTTCTATACGTACTAACTTTTAAATTTTAATCCAACACTAATTGGAATGCTTTTCTTATTCTTCAGAAAGAGCTTGTCCAACTGATTTTGAGTCCGACAAAATGATTTCTTCGCTCGCCTCCAGCTTCGAGCCCAACGCCCACCACCTCCCCATCCAACAGCAGCCCCAACATCAACACCACCACCAGCAGAATGGCTCTCCCCCCTCATCTGACGCGTCCTCCACATCGCCATTCGCCACCTCAATGCTGCTGGGCGAGAACAGTCGAAAGCGACGCCACACCAGTCCGAAGAGGAGCGAGTCCTCCAGCGGCAACGAGGTATGCACTGATTAAAAGAAATAGGGATTGTGATCTGAAAAGCCTATAGCCAAGGATGGCCTTAATCTGAGTTGAGGCGAAATGGTCGGGATTTGATCTTGATCTGCCTGTCTGGAGTCTGGACTGGTCTAAATTAGATCCAATTAGATCCATACTATTGATGACTGATCTATGGTCTAAACAGTTTGATTAACTGAACGTGATTTAAGCAGATCAAAAAGTTTTAAACAAAAAAGCTGATCTATCCGATCTGAACATGATCTATGTATGATCTTGCTTGCTTGATCTATCCTGATTGGTAAATCAGTGATGGAATGATCTGATCGGAAGTCGGGCCTAGCCAGTTGTCTTGTCCGATTCCGATCTAAATTCGATCGATAGCCGACTAGTAAAGGTGTTTTGTTCAGGCGATCAGGCAAGAAGAGGACGAAGAGCAGCAGCAGACAACAGTGGAGCAGCAACTGGCGGCCACCTCGCCCAATGTGCTGCTGTTCCAGCAGGCGCTGCTGGAGCAGCGAAGGTCCAGTGGTGGCGCGGAGGAGGACGCGCTGCTGCAATCGGGCAATGGCACTGCCCTGAATGGGGAAGAGACAGTCGCAAGTGTGGAGCAGCGCCAGCAAATGATGGCCGAGTTCCTGGAGGCGCAGAAGGCCTTCCACAAATTGACCAACCAACTGACAGGTTTAGGTTTGCACACGCAAATTTGGGAAATCTGGATGATCCCGACCAAAAATGCATCGTTTTAGCATGAAATTTGATCACTCAATTCAGATCATATGTTGATCCAATGATCACGAATCTGACACAACATTTTTACATCCAATTAGACAATGCCAAAACTGGATCAATCTGAACGTTCTGGACAAAGTTTAGACAATCAGTCTGAACAACGTTTAGACCGTTAGACAGCTATGACATGTCAAACCCTCTTGACAAGTTTGACATGTCATAACTTGTCCAGAATATTCAGATTTGCCCAATCGGGACCCAGATTCATTCCCAAAGATTGTCATTTTGAGTGTTTGATGTGCAAGTTTTGAACTCCCTCCCTCCCAGGTTTTGGAGAGTCGCGCAATGCATCAGCAGCCGCTGTGCCGCTGAACCCGTTCAAGCAGCTGGCCACCCTTTCGCCATTCTTGCTCGCCCTCCAGCACCAATCCGCCCAATTCCAGGCAAGACCCCAAAAAGGGTAGACAACTTTAATGTCAAATCTCGGCTGTCAAATTGTCACGGGACTCAAAATCTTGGAATCCATGTTTCAAGGAGACTTTTGATAGCTTGGTCAGACCTTGACAACAAATCTTGGATAGCCAAGCTTGAGAAGAAAGATACAGTTTTAAACAATGTTGACAAAATCTTGGAAGGGAATGGACAAGAAGAGGTCAATGATTGGTAAAAACATATCTCAAGAAAATCTGACATCTTGGCCCCCGATTTTGACTAAATGACTGAACCTTGACAGACAAAATCTCGACTTTTGACTAAATGTTCCAAAGTCCAAATATTGGACAATGTCTTATTCAAATATGTACCAAATGTTGCACAACATGTCGGGATCAAGACAGTTCGGCCAATCACGGTTCGGCCAAAAGACGATTCGGCCATGCAATAAATAGACATTCGATCTTTGGCCGAATGTACGGGAGCCAACATTCCAAGATAAACGCGCAGAGTTTGATGAAACGTTGCAAGACAAAATCCCGACGAATACAATTTGCAGCAATTCTCCGCACAACCGGACCCGACTGGTGGCGCTTCTCTGCTGGCGCCACACGCGGACTGGCTGCACGCGATGGGCGCCAACGAGAGCGCTGCGGCGGAGGGCCTGTTCGGCGGACTGGTGTCCCACCAGCAGCAGCAGCAGGAGGAAGAGGAGGCGGACGACGGCGACTCCGAAGGCACCCTGCACTGTGGCGCCTCGCAGCACGGACCCGAGGACTTGAGCGTCAAGTGGGTGCCACTTTTGACACCAAAATGGGCAACAAAAATATTCCAGAGCGGGCCGTAGCGACTGCGAGACGGCGAACGGGCGCAGCGGGGGAGGCAGCCGAAACGGCAGTGCGTCCACATGGCCCTACGAGGAACAGTTCAAACAGGTCTGTGATTGATTTGTTGGATTGTTGGGTTTGCTCAAAAATATTTTGTCCTTGGTCTTGGCCAAACTGCGTGTTGTTTGGGAATTGGGGGACAGGCACCATTTGGAGGGCCATATCTCGGTCGAGATTTAAGCTGAAAATTTGATCCAAATGCCATTCGGGAGCCCAAAGTGTGCCCCATCCATTGGACTGTTCAGTTCCCTGGTAGCCCTGGAATTGGCCAAATCATGGCCAAATGTTTGCAAACCGCTGATTTTCCCCTTATCTGGGCCATAACTCAGCCAAAATTTGGACCAATCAATACAATGCTAAATGCCATTTTGTGGCACATGCACAGATCTACCAGACACTTTTGGAATCTCCCATTTCTATAGTTCAATCCATTGCCAAGTTATGGCTCGCCCAAAATCATGGGGCCAAACACCCCCACACATTGTTGTTGGGGCCCCGACGATGATGGATGGGCCCATTTGGGCGGCGGATGGGGGCCACAATATTCCCCTGCCACACTTTTATGGGAGTCCAAGTTGGCCAGGCCATTTGCGTCAATTAATCTCCCTCACTTCTGGTGCCCAAATAAAAAGGGACAATTGCCTCTGTGCACTTATAAGGCTAAAAGCGGCGATTTGTCTGTCCCTCCGCTGTCCCAAAATGATGCATTGTTGGACGGCAGGGATTGGCCCATTTGCATCATCCGGAAGGGGCAAAAGGCGGACGGACTCTGGGGCAAATATGTGAGTTATAATTAGAAATGTGTCAAATAAAACAGAATAGGTGTAACACCAAGATTTGTGAAATTGTGCATTTTGGATGTCAAAACAACAGGATGGGCGCGAAAAAGTGCCTCGAGGGGACATTTTTTAGTTTAGTTTAGTTTATTGAACAAACCAAAGGCACAAATAGTGCTCTTACAATGGCGCAATGTCAGTTCTAAATGAGATACATTGTGAAAAACTCAACGTCCAACATGGTATGCCATTGAGAATAAGGGGCTTAAGCACCAACCCTGTCATCACTTTGAGTGTTATCTTTACAAATAAATAGACACAGAAAGTTGATTAGAGATCATTTGAATTGATCGATCGGATCAATTGATCCGCGGATATATTGGATTTGGCTGGGATCTTGGGATGAAAGAGTTGGTTGGACAATTTTTGACAAATGGACACTTTTTGTCCGCATTCAAGTGCAGCCAAGCGAACGACCAAATTGGAGGAGCCAAACAATGAGGGGAACGGACACAATGAGGTGCTGTGCTGTGCTGTCCGCTGACAGATGATGGGAAGAAATTGCACTGGATTGGCGCCTTTTTTGCGCATTCCACACTGACGGCTGGCACTACTTTCTGGGCAATTAATCGCCGCCGCACCAGTCCTGTGCCCCCGAAGTGCCCAAATGGAGTGGTGGGGCGCTTTGTTCTGCTGCTGCTGCTGTCCAAATGCACTCAGATCTGGTTCTTTGCCTTCTCCAGTCTGTCCACACAAAACAGTGTTTTTGGGCACAAAGAAGTGAATGGGCAAAATGAGAGGGAAATTGGGGGAAATGGACAAAATCGAAATTAGGCACAGGCCCCATCAATCACTTAAAATGCTATAGAAGAGAAGGAGCAAAACAAGGTTCCAGTGACATTCGATTAAACAGATCTATGATTTGACGCCGGAACTTCTGATGTCAGATATTAGATATAACCTATCTATGCACTTTATCTAGACTTACTTTTCATCTCTAATTGCATCGATCTGGTTATTTTAATCAGACTCCATCTGATTCGCGTTGATCAGAGTGATCTGTTTTGTCAGAATAGACAAACAAACAAATCAGGCGATTCTGGCTGGCCCTATTACCCATAAATGGTGGTGTGTCTCTTTCACGAGATATGACTTGTGCTAATTGATTGTGTCGATCCTGGCCAATCAATAATCAGACTCCATCTGATTCGAGTTGAATGATCTATTCTACAAATCAGGCATTCGCTTTTCGATTAAAGTGTATGCTCAGAGGGCATTCAAGCGCTAACAAATGTCAATTTTATATCCAGCTTAGGTAGGTATATCTGGATTCGTCTGATCTGAATTGATCAGATAATGAATGACTGATTTTATTGCATTTTGATCTGCTCTCCAATCCGACTGATCTATTTTGTGATTGTTCCATTCTAACTCAAAATTCAACATCAACATGTGGTCTATGTAATGTGGACGTCCGCTGGTTACGGTCAATTTGGCCATTCTGCTGCTGGGCAATTAGCACATGTTTGTTTGCAGAGACCAAAAGCACCTTTTGGCCGTAATTCAATTTTGGCTCATTCCCTTATACCCAATCAGTCCACAAACTCTGGTAAAATGTTTGGGGCACACAACACTCAGAGCGGCCGCTAATTGTGCCACCGCTGCTTATGTGGTGTGTGAATTATTTACACACACACAGCCGCCACAAGCACACAAACTCGCCTCCCCATTTGTTGTGTGTGTATTAGGCCCACCAAAGGAAACATTATTATCGCCGGGCAGAAGCTCTGAGCGGCATTAACTGTGGGCCAACTGGGACGAGGACAGCCTCCTTGGCTGGCCCGCACATTCTTTGTGCGGCAAAACTTTTCGGCGGCAGCCCAATCCAATTGTTTATTCCCGGCCAAAGCGGGGGGCTATGGCACCGGCGGCCAATAAGCCTCCATAGCCCATTGCCGCTGGCCCAAATTTTGCCAACGCGGCGGCGGCCAATTTGGCCCTAAAAGCGGGACACAGCCCACCACATAATGGCATTAGGCCGCACAACTGGCGGCGCCGCCAGCATTTATTATTATCCCCCACTCTTCTCGGGGCACACAGGAGCTCCATTCAACAACGACGACGGCGCCTTAATTGTCCATTCCCTCCTCTTCTGCCGCTGCTGGGCCGCCCAAGGGGAGTGTACGGTATCCATTTGCAGCGGAGAGAGGGGAAAGGGAAGAAGCGATGAAATGGCGAAATGGGGGAAATGAATGCGAATGTGGGGGACCGAAAATGAAAAAGAAAGAAAGAGTGTGGGGGAATGCGGTGCCATGTCATCAGTTTAAAAAGTGCTAAATGTAAATTGTCAAGATTATTTGTTGGAGTTCTGATCAGTTAAAACAACACCTATTGATTGATCCAGCGAAACGGGATCGGTGTTCAAGATAGACCTTACTCTACGGTTTTGCCTTTGAGTTTGACATGTCATAACTTTGTCCAGATTGGTTCTTGGACTGTCAAGTGTTACATTTTGCACTTTTTAACTGATCTAGCACGGAGGAATGCGAGACACAAGGAAGTGCGAATGTTTGGTAGCGCATCAAAAAATGTTTGAATGGAGTGGAAAATGTGTTTTTGTGCGCAACGCCATTTGTGAAGTGCATATGAATGGTGCGCTGAAATCCGATGTCTTTCTCTCACTTTCCAGTGCTCCAAGTTGATAGCCAAAGCAGAAAATTGAGTTCGAGCAGTACACATATAGTACCTGATTGTGATTGAGCGTCTTCAATTTGGGAATCATTTGGACAGCTGGTGCAAGGCTGAACATGTCAATTTGACTGAACGTCTAGAACTCGAGGTCACAAAGAACGTGAATTTGACTGACTTTGACTTGCGTCGCCAAGCAGTTCGCTTCAAGCAAATGAATGCGAGTTAGGGTTGTTCGCTCCCGGTTAAACGAAACCGGAACCGAAAACCGGAGACTCAAAACCGGCGGTTTTTCGGTTTATGGCACCCCTAAGAAATGGACTTTTTTGCAAATTTTAAACGAATATTTTTTGATTTTTTGTTAATTCTTAGCAAAGAACACTATGCCAATTGGATATTTTTAATGCAGCTAGGTACTAGCAACAAACAGGTACATTTCAGTGCCAAATGGTTGAGTGTGCCAGGGTTATTTTGTTTTTGGCCATTTGAAAGCCCAAAGTTTATATCTAATTGTGTCTGTTGATCCCAATTTTACCCCCCAAATGTCAAAACAATGTGTGCGCCTTTACGACGCCCCAATTGGGCGTGCTGCATTATTCACCCAATTCAAGAGTGAAATATGGCTTTACAAACCCCACAACAATAGATAGCAATTGCACTTTGATTGGATTTGGTGGATGGGGGGATGCATTGTCGCCCGATCCACAATAATTGGCATCCACCACTCTTGTTGATGGATGGGGCATTGGAGAGAAATTGGGAATCGCCCGTCGTTTGGAAGAAGTGTTGTTTGGGAAAACGCAGAAAAAGTTTATCGTTCGGGTGAGGGGAAATGAACACGATAACCCAAAAGTGTGATTTGGTAGAGCTATGTATGTGCTACAAATTGGCATTTGGGAGGGAATTGTTCGGTCCAGTTGTGGCCGAGTTATGGCTCCCAAATGGCCCCACATTTGGCCATAACCTGGCCAATTTCTGTTCCATGGCTATTGTGGTCCAAAAGTACTATAATGTTTGTCATGTTTTCCAGTTGTACGAACTGTCGGCGGACCCGCGGCGCAAAGAGATGCTCAACGACTGGCTCCAGTTCATGCATCGCAACGGTCAGCAGCAATAAACGCTAAATCGATCACTGCCAACAGGGGTTACTGCTTGAACTTGACGCGGACCAAGTCCTCATATACCTTTACCTGTACTGCTTGAACTGATCGATAGACGCCGCTCAGTTTCAAGCAGTACATGCACACAAAATGCGCCGAAAAACGCGCAGCCCAAACTTGGCGTTCGTCTAGTTCAAGCAGTTCAAACAATCAATACCAAAACGTCCACCCTTTAGCCCTTACCTTTGAGCGTAGAACACAAAAATCCCGAGTTTTTGCAGGTAAGCCGGTGGCGCGCATTCCGATCATGGCCAAGTCGGTGCTGGACCTGTACGAGCTGTACCGCCTGGTGGTGCAGCATGGCGGCCTGGTGGAGGTGATCAACAAGAAGCTGTGGCGCGAGATCACCAAGGGCCTGAACTTGCCCAACTCGATCACGTCGGCGGCGTTCACACTGCGCACCCAGTACGAGAAGTACCTGTTCGACTACGAGGTACACGCTGAACCGGATGGGACCATTAGTTTGGGATCTGGGTACAGGGCTCTGGATGAAAAATAAAGCGAACGAACCTTTGCTTCCATTGATTTTCTTTCTATTTATTTCTGAGATCAGACTTTATGATCAGCGACTAGGTCGTCAAATTTATCTCGGATCAAATGGTCTGAGAGTGATCAAAATAAGCACTATTGATCAGTGCTATTGAGATCCATTGCTGATCAAGATCAGTCATCGAAAACTGAGTGTGATCATTGACAATGTCAAAAACAATTCTGACAAGAGTGTGGGTCAAAGCGTTGATCGGGTCGAATTGATTGATAACTAGATCAGCAGATGATTAAGTGATCAATGCTTTTACGCTTGTCTGCAATTGCGCATTTTTTCATCCAGATTCCACCACAAATGACCTTTGGGCTTTTGGGGTCTCTTTTACCACAAACGTTTCAGTGCGATCGGCACGCGTTCAGCACGCCGGCTGACCTGAAGACGGCGATTGAGGCGAACAAACGGGAAGGGCGTCGTCCGCCGCCCTCCTCCGCCACCACCCCCTCCTCTTCGTCCACCACCACACACAACAACAACAGCACCAGTGCCCAGGGCAACCATCGTCCGTCAACCGACCAACAGCAGCAGCAAAGGTAAGTACATTTACAATTTGCATTGTTTGGACTTTGGACAACGTGGTGCATGTCGTTTGGGCGAGGGAGCCTTTGAGAAGCCATAACCTTGCAAAGAATAGAGTCATAAGAGAGATCTCCTAAAAGTGATTGGATAGATCTAGGGAAACTCTACAAAATGACATTTGGGTTGGAATTGATTGGTTCAGTTCGGGCTAAGTTATGGCCTAAAATCTCCAAAAATCCCTGGTTTTTTCAAACATTTGGCCATAACCCGGTCATTTTTGGGCTATCCGGCCACTGATTAAAGAGAACACTTTGAGCCTTCCAATGGCCATCTAACCCATTTTGGCTTAAGTTTAACCGGGTTATTAGTTTGTCAAAGTCCCCTATCGGCCAAACGTCGTCGCGACCTGTTCTACAACCAAAGTGCCATTTCGGTGAATGGTACTTGTTAGTACTACATATTTAAAATTCGTTGATTGGCGCAATGTAAATTGTTGATTGTTCCGCGTCCTTGGGAGCGCTGGTTAATGTACCCGATTAATCTTTGTCAAATAAAATGTTAAAATGTCTGCCAAAAATTCACTCAAGCGCCATGAAAAACGTGGAGGACAACGGCTCTGAGCGCGCCCAGCAGTTCGGCTACGCGACCCTCGCCATGCTGATTGTGGCCATTTTGTGCTGCGGTGTCGCTGCCGCCCTTCTACTGGCCAACAACACGCATCATCATTATTGCCCAGAACCTGTTGGGACTTTTGCCCTCGGACTGTTGCGCCCAAATGCGAATTTTGAATGAATAACCCAATTTTTAGACACCAAATATTATTCTTCAATGTGAGTTGAATCCCCCGGTGAATGGCAAAAGGTTTAAATTTTTAGTTATAATTGGCCAAAAAGACTAAAAAGCTGGAAAATTTGGAATTTTAAACATTTTTGGCAATTCAAACATGATCAAAGATTTTGAATTCATTGGATTCCTCTCTCATTTTGGGGTACAAAATTTGGGCCGAAAAATTCGTTTAAAAATTAAGGCAAATGTTTATTTAGGCATCAGCTCGTGTTTGGAGGACACCAAAATTAAACTGATCATTTTGGGCCAAGCTATGAGACATGACAAAAATCTGCCGTTGTGCAAATTTCTGGTTTGTTGGCCTACTGATTAGAAAAGGCATAAAATTCACCTCCCAATTTTTGCTGTCTAAATTAATGGAGGGCCAACAATTAATAAATTGCTCAAAATTCGCATCGAGGCGCAACAGTCCGGGGCCCAAAAGTCCTCCTATGAGCGCCTCGAACAGCTCGAACAGTCGTTCACTGGAAATGCGGCCCCACTTGCCAAGGCAGGCGAAGTGCTGGCGTCGAATGTGCCCTCTGTCCGATTTGCGACTGAACCTCCGGGCAATCAGCGCCCCTCACAACGAGGGCCCATTGGCCTGGGATTGCTGCAACTGACAATAGTAGCGTCGAGGAAAGGAGAACGGCAGCCGGACAAGAAGTCCGTCGAGCACCTGGCGAATCGCGAACAACAACAAAAACATCAACAGTTGCGCCTCTCAAATTTTGCTTAGAAAAATATTCATTCATTCAGCAAATGGGAATTCGTTAGCGCTTAAATAGAGGCCTCAGGGTACTGGGTGTCGGTGCTGCGCCTCAGTTCCTCGGTTCCTCCTCAAAACCGCAATAAAGTGGACAATTGGTCGTCAAAATCGCAATAATTTTTAGCCTAAGCCTAGGAAAGCTTAGCTTAGATTGGGCTTAGAACCTAGCCAAGCTTGTAGCTGAAAGCTTAGCTTAACTTAAAACATAGCTTAGGCCTAAGCCTATATTGTGGCGTTTTTAATTTGTTAGGTAAGTGCAAAAAGTAAAGGAGTGAAGGGAGTGAATGAAGCAGGGATAACGAACAAATACATACAGAAGGGGTAAACTTAAAAGTTAAACCAATACTTCAAGCGTTCCAAAACATCTCTGTGCGGACCGGCACAGTCCAGTGCCGAACGTTCCAGTGCCAGAGTGTTTGAGGGGCCATAACTCAGCCAGATTTAAGGCTAATAAAGTGGATGAGATGTCATTGGAAAGCTCAAAGTGTGCCCTATCCAATGGTCTGCTCAGCTCTAAGATTGGCTGAGAATTGGCCAAGTTATGACCAAATGTTTGGAAAAATCGGCCAATTTTCGACTTTTTTGGCCATAACTTGTTCAAAACTGGACCAAACAATTCAGACTTAGCACCATTTTTGTAGAGCTTCCAAAGATCTATCCAATAAGTCCAAGAACTCTTTTCTACCTTCGTTTCTTGTCCAGTTATGCCTCATAAAAAAACCTGGCACTGGAACGTGGGCACTGGAAGCTTCCCTACCGTCTCTGTGCCGATATATATTGCAGTGAAAATTGTGCTCTGATTTTAGCCTTAGGCATCTCAATGTTGTGTGCTAAAATCCCCCGATCTGTGGCGCCAGAGAAATTTTGTCTAGCTCATTACTGATACACTGATTTTGGTCAAACGTTTAATTTCCAAACGGAAGCCAATCAAACGTCAAAACTGTTTTGTTCAGGAACAACGACCAAGCACAGCAACAACAGCAGCAGATGGCGCAGATAATGGCCGCTTTTGGCGGCGGACCGTTCGGAGCGGCGTTCGGGCCTCCGCCTCCGTCGGTGGCGGCCGCCTTCTTCGGCAATCGCCTCAACTTTGGTGCGCCGGCGCGAGGCAAGCGATTTGGCACCTATTGAGGCACATTTGAACGCGTCTTTTGTCTTTTCAGACGAGGACGTGCAACAGCAGTTGAACGCGTTGAGCAGCTCCGCCCAGCACGCCATCCAACAGTTTGGACTGGCGGATCTGATCGCGGCCCAACAAGCAGCCGGACAACCCCAATTCGGCGACTTTTTCACAAAGTGCGTTGAAAGCTTCAACGTTCAAATTGCGATAAAATGAAGAAAGTACTGCTTGAACTTGAGATGGTTCAGAACTGGATAGTTCTAGTTTGATATGAGAGAGCCATTCAATTCTGAATTGAAAAGTACTGCTTGGACTTAGCTGAAACAGAAATGTTTAACGAAAGTTGAAAATACTGCTTGAACTCGACATGGTTCAGAGCTGTATAGTTCTAGATAGTTTGATAAGAGAAAGCCAAGCCATTCAATACTGAATTGAAAAGTACTTTGTCATACTGAAAAAGCGATATTTAACAAAAGTACTGCTTGAGCTCGAATGGGGTAAAAGGGAAAATTACTGCTTGAACTTGACTGCGGAACTTGTCTCAATTATAAAATGGAATGACTTGCCCACAACTTTAAGGAGCGAAGTGCCAACAACACGCCCAGAAATGGCTCAGCAGTCTGGAAACGATGGGGCGTCAGAGGCATTGGTCCGGACGACATCTTCGGCGGAAATAGGTTTGCAGCAGAAAACGACGCCTCTTCCCTAGCTCACCCCATTCGTTTAGTGCCCAAACGACGGCGATTGAGCAACAGCGCCAGCGGCGGCGAGGAGGAGAATCGCGAGAATGAGGAGCGTCGCGTCGATTCGGCGAACTCTGCAGCGGCACATGCTTACGAGGTATCCGCCGCAACGACTTCGGCAACCGCTGGACCGACTCCACTGCGTGCCGCGCTGAAAAATGCGGCGCAACAATGCACACTCAAAATGAACGGTACCAATTTTGTTGATTCATCCGGACCTTGGTTACGTAATGTTTCAACGGCAGGAACCATTTGAGAGTCGTAATTTGATGGAAGATCAAACCCAAAAAATTGAATCTAGAGCCATTTTGGGACCAAAAGAGTGGCAAAATCCATTGTCAAGTTATGGCTTTTTTACTACTTAATACTAATTTGCCTCTCGTCCAAATGACATTGTGCCCAGTAGTGTGGGGCAAATGGCCTCTCGAGAACCAAATGGCCAACGCAAAGTTGGGGCGCGCAAAACGGGGAAGTGAGTGTACTGTTTGACTCTGTTTGATGACCCCCGAGGACAAAGGGTCGCCAACACCACAGCGACACAGGGAGAAGGGATTGGATTGCGCACAAAGGGCGGTGCAGAAGGAAGAGAAGAGGGCCCCAATGAACAACGGACGCAAAAGTTGGTGTTGTGGACGGTGGACGCCCGAATAATGTGTGAATTTGAGAGATTTGCACGGGCCAGAGCCTAGCACTGTGTGCTCGCGGAATTCGCAAAAAGCGGAGCAAATAAGTCCGCGGATTCACGGACCCTAGACACACACATTTATTTCAATTTCAAACGCTCACATCTTTCTTCTTCTCGAGCCAACAAAATGGACTTTAGAATGGCACCAAAAACTCTGTTTTAGCTGCATTTTATTCGAAAGTTGCAGCGCAAAATGTGGTCGTCGGTGGCCGTTTGACCGTGGCCTCCGAATGGGGTCACCCAAAGAACAAAATGTGTTCTGTCCCCAATTTTTGTGTGCTCAATTCAGAGAGTGCGGGCGACGCCAGTGTGGCTGTGTCGATGGAGTTGAACGGCACGCTGTACCGGGGACTGTTGTACGCCGTGGACAAACAGCACCAGGCGCAGGTGGAGCGGCACGAAAACGCGAAATGATGCGCTCCAGGAAGTGGTGCGGAACGCGAACGAAGAGAAAGAAACTTGATGAGCCCCCAACATGGCTGCTGAAGCTTCGCCCGAATCCCCAGCCCAAACCCATCCATCCACCTGCTATGCCCATAATTATTGATTGGTGTTTTGAGCGCAATTTTAGTCCGCCAAAGTCCACTTCCCAACACTCCCATTCTCTGGGCATATGAATACCTAAATGGATAAAAATGATGCAAAGTGGCCGTCAAATATAGTTTAGTTTATTGTGCAAACCAAAAGGCACTTTAAAAAATGCAATTACCACTTAACAAATCGTAGACAACATGACAGACATGAGGACATGACTGCGTTTCGCATTCAGTTGTCGCGGAAGAAAATGTCGGGCCCCGATGGTGAACCTATGGCCAGATCCGCCATAGCTAAGACTTTTTCACGTGAAAGTGCCAAATGACCAGACGAAACAGTGTGCCTTTCGAACTCCCATTTTGGCCAAGAAAGCCTCATAATATGGTCTAGCGTATTTTGTTGTTATCGGCTCCTATGCGGCGAAAAAGGAACTGAATGCAGACACAACATTTTAATGTTTTTGGAGACATTTGTGTTTTGATTCTCGAGTCGGGTTTCTTCCCCTTTAATACACATCCACACTGCGCAAACTGTTTGTTTGAATTCCGGATATAAACACATTTGAAACTGGTTTTCTCCGGAATCAAGGGACCGACCAAACAAACAATAATTTGAATTTTTATGAGCCATCAAAACATTAAATGCGAACAAAGTGCAGCACTTCCTCTCATCAGACCTTGAGAAGCGCTCTTACGGCGCCAACGTGAACAGTATTGTGGCTGTCATGCTGAGCGCAGTTCGAATTGTGTGCAATTTGTTCCAGCGCACGATCAAATCCATCGATTTGTCGTTCGCCTCCCCATCCTTGGTTTGGCCCAGCTGCTTGTTGATGGGCATCAGGAACAGGCCCGTGATGGGCACATTGGAGAGCATCAGGAGGCCGCCGACCAGCCAAACGGGGTTCCAGCCCAGCAAAAAGCTGCCTATAATCCCGTTGATGCCGGCGAACACGGTCAGGGCCGGGCTGAAAATTGGGATCAATTCTGTTTGCTTAAATAGCCGCCCATTTTTGGCTATCAACTGAGCCCATGACCATTGACTAATTACACCGAGATGTACTAAATGATTTTTGGCGCCGAACCCGAGCCCTACCGATAGTTGGGAAACGCCCAACCCGGAATTTTTTAAACTGGTTTTGCACTTAAAAATTTTGTTTTAGCTTTCAAATCAAATCTTTCATAATGAAATACTTTTTTGCCAACAAAGATGTGAGGACCTTTTGAGTTTTTAGGCCAAACATTTCATATCGACAAATTAAAACTTATTGACTAAACGTTTTGCTTAGACGTAAGCAAGGCTTAAACCTAAGATTGCCTTGGCTTAAGCTATATTTGGATCTCTATAATGCTAAATCAGCCAATTTGAATGGACTCTTTTTGCTCAAATAGTTCACATTCTCAGCTTATAATGAATGAGCCGGCCATTGCCTAATTCTTATTGATCACCGAGATATGCCCCCATAAATGTTTCGTTGGCACCGAACCGACCGGTATTGATTACTATTGATTACCTATTTTAAAATTTTTAAAAGGATTGACCGAAGAATTTGGCAAACTTTAAGCACTGAATAGGTGTGTTTATCAAAAGGTCTTTCCGATCAGTGATCAATTAAATTGAATCCAATCTCGGTGTAAAAATAATGGCCAACGCTGATGAATGAATGCCCCCCCCCATTTATTGATGTCTGATTTTCGATTTAGCCCTGAATGTGTTAGCCAGACCAGAGAGGAACGGCGGCACCGTAAATGTTCTGCCAATGTTTGACCGCTGTGTTCGGGTCCATTTGGCGGCTGGCCTTGCATTCGGCCAAATTTATGTAGAAATTGATGCCAGCGAAGGCGGAGGAGGCAGTCAATGCGAGCATTTGGAACATTTTTCTGATTTATGCAACTAAAGTGTGAAAATGCACACAAACATTTTAAAGTCGGAAAAGAAAAATTCGCTACCAAAAGTGGTTGAAAAAGTTACCAAATGTTTGCATGAATATTTGTTGACGCCTCACAACTTTGTTCAGAATGGTCAGATCGGCCCAGTTTTGGTGCCATTCCATTCAGCTCTTAGAGAGACGCTTCCAATGCGCTATTTATTTACTGCTGTCCTTGGTACTATTTGGGTGGAAGAAATACTAAAAATAGGCTGAAGAAATAACAAATATTTGGTAGCTTTTTCAACCCCACTTTTGGTAGCCAATTATCCACTCGCTTTTAAACTGAACGGCATTGGTCGAAATGATCGATTCGATTGCAAAAATATGATCAGTGTCTGATCGGTTGAAGACATTGGGAACAGTCGATGTCCATCTGCTGGGTGTTGTGTATTCGTGTGATGTTTGATGTTCTGACGACCAATTGGCTTTTTTGGTTGATTTGGGGTCTGGCTGGAGCAGTCCAATTTATATTCGGCTGCTCTGGTGGAACTAAATATTTAGACGGGCGAGTAGACAAACTACGCCAGCCTCTACCCTCTTTTCTGCCATCCCCCTCCTCCATCATTGTCCCTACACAATAAGTCACACAGCAAAGCACAAACATCAGACATCACAATCTTGTCGCTCGCGAACGAAATCAGTAGATGTCGTCGGGGAATGGGATGGGCCATTTCCGAGCCAAATTTTAAGAAAATGAAGTACCTCCAATTAGTGAACATTTTGGTCATTTGAGAGCCAATGTCAGGGGCTATTTGGGGCCAATGAAAGAGTTGGACTCTGCAGCTTTTTGCAGCAAAGAAAGAACGGAAGAAGAACAGAATCAGCCGCCGATGAAGATACAATAGAACAGCCATCATAGTTTTTCCCTTTTTCGAAGAGAACGTGTATTTCGCCGTTTTCTTGCCGTAAATATCGTCGCGTTTGCATTGAGTGGAACTACTGGGTCGTGTTTATCTCGAGAAGGGGGCACCGATCAAAGCCCCTTCGTCACAGATCAATTGGGTTGCTTCCTTGCTTCACTAGCATATTATTTTTATTTTTTTGCGGGTGCATTAGCTGCACCAAATGTTGTGCCGCTAGCGAACGAAATCAGCCGATGTCGTCGGGGAATGGGATGGGCCATTTCGGAGCCAAATTTATGTAATAATATTCGTTATTTTTATTGATAATTGGCTAAAAGCAAATGTTTATTCGGCTTTTTGCAAAAATTTGCGAGTGTACAAAATGGATGGCCAATTGTGCCTCTTCAATAAGTGAGTGATCCGCATTCGTTTCTCTCCTTTTGCCCCTCAGAGCTCTCTTCTCCATCGTGCACTCGTCGACCCGTGTTTCAAGCGGAGAATGGGCGCTATTGTCGTCCGGTCAGTCGGCCTCGTCCGAGTCTGTGACGTATTCATACGTCCACTCGTCCTCGTCCTCCACCTCCTCTTCCGTCTTCACTTTGTTGTTCACCTCCGCTTTCGGTGGCTCAGACTTCTTCTCTTCCTTCTTGGGTTCGGGCCTTTTCTCTTCCTTTTTCAGCTCAGGCTTCTTCTCGGGCGATGCGGTCCTCTTTGCGGGCTCCGCTTTTTTCGTCTCCTCCCTCTTCGCCTCTGGCTTCTTCTCAGGCGATGCTGTCCTCTTCGGCGGCTCAGGCTTTTTCGCTTCCGGCTTCTTCGTCTCTTCCTTTAGCACTGGCTTCTTCTCCGGTGAAGCTGTCCTCTTCGGCGGCTCCGCTTTTTTCGTCTCTTCCTTCTTCAGTTCTGGCTTCTTTTCCGGTGAAGCTGTCCTCTTTGGAAGCTCAGCTTTCTTCTCTTCCTTTTTTGGCTCTAGCTTCTTTTCCGGTGAAACTGTCCTCTTCGGCGGCTCCACTTTCTTCGTCTCTTCCTTCTTGACTGGTTCCGTCTTCCTCGTTGTCGTCGGATCCGCCTTTTTCTCTGGAGAACTCGTTCTCTTCACTCGCACTTCAGACTTCTTTTCTGCTGGCTTCTTCACCTCTTCTTTCACCGGCTGGGCCGGCTTCTTCACCGACTCTTCCGGCTTCTTCGCGGGCGATGCCGTTCTGGCCGCACTCGGCTTTGGCTCTTCCTTCTTCGCGGGAATGGCGGCCACTTTGGCTGTGCTCGGCACCGGCTCTTCATCATCCTCGTAGTCGGTCACTTCTTCGTAGGACCATTCTTCATCGTCCAACTCCTCTTCCACCACCTTCTTCGGCTCTTCCCTCTTCACCGGCAGAGGTTCAGGCTTGGCTGGCTCCTTCTTTGCTGGCTCGGGCGCCTTCTTCGTCTCCTCCTTCTTCGGTTCAGACTTCTTTTCGGGCGAACTCGTCCTCTTCGGAGGTTCAGGCTTCTTCACTTCTTCCTTCTTCGCCTCTTGCTTTGGCTTTGCCGCCGCCACCGGCTTAGGCGGCTCTTCCTCCTCATCCTCGTAGTCGGTCACCTCTTCGTAGGACCATTCCTCTTCATCTTCCAATTCTTCTTCCTTCTTGGCTGGCTCCACCTTTGGAGATTCTTTCTTCGGCGCCGGCTCAGCCGCCTTCTTGGGCGGTTCCGGCGCTTTTTTGGTGGCCACAGGTTCGACCGCCTTTTTGGCCGGTTCAGCGGGCTTCTTTGCCGCTGACTCGGTGGCTTTTTTAGCTGGTTCTGCCGCCGTTTTGGCCTCAGGTGGAGCAGCTTTCTTGGCTGGTTCTGCCGCCTTTTTGGCCTCAGGTGGAGCAGCTTTCTTGGCTGGTTCGGCTGGCTTCTTTGTGACAGCCGCTTCCGTTGGCTTCTTCGCCGCCGCCGCTTCAGCGGCTTTCTTGACCGGCTCAGCCGCCTTCTTGGCGGGTTCAGGCGTCTTTTTTGGCGCTGTTTCCGCTGGCTTCTTTGTCGCCGGTTCAACAGACTTCTTCGCCAGCGTCTCTGGTGCCTTTTTGGTCGAAGTCTCAATCGGCTTTTTGGCAGCCTCGGTCGGTTTAACCTTGTTCACGGTTTCTGCCACCTTCTTTTCCGATTCTGGCACTTTTTTGTCTGTTTCCTTCTTCGCTGCTGGCACTGCCTTCTTTTCGGCCGCCGCCTTCTTCACAGCGTCTGACTTCTGCTGTTCCACGCCATTTTGGACCCTCTCCCTCTTCTTAGCCACATCGTTAGGTGCTTCTTCCGCCTTCCTTTTCGCCTTCCCATCCTTTGCGTCCTTCGCGTCATTGTCCATTGCCGGCTTTTTCAGCACAACCTTCTCCGCCACGTCAACGCCATTCTCGTCGTTCTCATCATTCTCGTCCATCTCTTGCTCCTCATCCGCCAGTTCTTCGTCTTCGTCTTCTTCTTCATCCTCGTCATCACCCTCATCGCCTTCCGAATATTCGCCCTCGTCACTCGCCTCCTCATCTTCGTCCTCTTGGTCTTCCTCTTCCGCTGGCTCTTCCGGTGGCAGCAGACGCAAGAACTGCTCCAGCCGGTTGTACTCCACAGCGTCGTCAAAATCCTCGTAGTTCTGGAATGGAAACAGTTATAGGTCCCCACAGACTGAGTTATCAGGTCTCAGACAACAACAAAAAAGTGTCAAGTCTTCCCCAAAAAACTCACTCCCAAATAGTCCGTTTTGTAAAATATCTGCGGCGGCAACGGCATGTCCGACCCATTGCGCGGATTGATCGCATTCTGGAATGGGCAAATTTACAAAAAATGGCTGCTTTAAAAACAATGAAAATCAAAGCGACTACCTCTCGCATAAAGTCACGGTCTGGCTCATTGCCTCGCACTGTGATGTCGATGGACTGGAAGGGCACGCCCAGTGCGTCCAGCGTCATCAGAATGCGCTGGATTTGCTTTCGAATCTGCAATGGGAGTCAGATTTAAATTCAAAGAACGTCTTGAACTCGAGGTTGGCTTATAACTAATTGAACATCTTGGATTCGAGGTCATTTAAACAGCCTCTGAACTCGAGATCCGACTAATTAGACAAACGTCTTGAACTCAATTACTCAATTTCGAATTTAACACTTTCCATGCGAAAACAAACGCGCCTTTTTTCGATATCAACGAGTTCAGGCAGTACATATCGAGTTTTCTTTTCTCGATATCAACGAGTTCAAACAGTACACATATCGATTTTGCCTTAAGCGCTCGTCGAACAATTGATTGGAGGGATTGGGGGCGGCCCACCTCCGCATTGCCGGTCACCGTCGAGATGTACACCTTGAGGTCGTGCTGCTCGTTCAGCTCCGAAGTGCCCGGATTGAACATTGGCGGTTTGGGCAATTGTTGTTCACAGAGCCTTAGCAACAAATCGTAGAGAGAGAGAGTACTGGCCACCAGCAGCAGTCAACAAAAAGCGCCCTTCTTCCGCAATACGAGCAACAGCGAGAGTGGGTGGAGGGACCTAGGGACGAGAGTGGCCAAGCGAGCGGAGGAGAAGGCGCGCCTCTGTTGTGTGCGCTTATCGATTGGGGGATCAACGGAGAATGAACGGATCAGCAGCAGCCAGCCAGTGGTGGTGGTGGATCGACTGACGAGCGGCGGCAGCAGCGGAAGAGAGCAGCCAGCAGCTTGTCGCCCCGACGATGAGAGCTGCTAATCCGAGGCGCAGCTCTGGCAGCCAAGTGGCAGCAGCAGCAGATCACATCGAGCGAATCGGCCGCGGGCCCAGATCACACACACAGGGCGGAAGCAGCGCCACCTCCTCAGTGTCAGTGTCTGACCCCCGTTTCCACTTAGCATTCATTCCCTCAACCCCAGCAAAGCACCACACACTTGGCCTCCTCTGCTGCTGCCCCCACATCAAATGAAGGCAAGGCACTGTGAGGCGGACTGGCGGAATGGCGGAAGTGAAGTGAAGAGAAAGGTCGGGGGTCCTGGGTGTGCGCTGTGCGATGTGTGTGTGTGAGTGGATGTCAGCGGCGGAGGTGTGTGTGCACTCTTCTGCTGCTGTTGGGCCCCAAGGAGGAATTACTTATTTTGTGGGGGCCTCTCGTCCGCCCGGAGAACCACGACAATGATGAAGGCGATTGTGGGGGAAAAGAGTAGGCGTTAAAGACCATTAATCTGGTGGCTCCCCACCACATGGCCCATGGAGCCTCTTGGGCACAAAGGCTCTTTTCCAGTCATGCCTTGATGCGGGCAAAAACGAGAGAAATATTGGTGTTTTGGCGAATGCCCAAAATTGAAAGTATTGTGAACTATTGAAATGTGGTGGCTGGTTTACAATGAAAATTCAAACAGGCAGAAAGAAGTTGTTGAACCATGGATTTTGAAAATCCGAAAAATTTTTCGATACGCAGATTTATAGCCTATTCGAAAGAGCATTTTTTCTGGCCCGGATTATGGCCCTCTTTATGGCCAAAGCTGCCAAATTCGATGGGAAAAAATCGATTGAAATCTCCGGCGAATGCCCACTGGGCTCTATCCGGCCATTTTCAATTGGCCATAACTCGGCCATTTCTCACTTTCAGAAGCTGCGGTTGGCCATATTCTGACCAGAATTTAATGCTCTTTCTAACTGGCTTTAAAGTTTTGAGTTTAAACACTTCGAATTCCAATGAACCATTTTTAACTCTTATTTTTGCGTAATTCGCCATTGGGAGGAATCGAAATGATTTGAAGATTGATGCTTCCACAATTAAAAAATTAAAAATGTTGGTTTCCACAATTTTAAAATTAAAAATGTTCGCTTTTTGGAAGTGGAACTGACTCAAAAAGGCTTCCACAAATGTTGGCCAAATCGATGCCCAGTTTCGTGTCCCCTTGGCTTTTACGTCAAGGGCAGACACCGCAAAACAATCGATGTGTGCCCGCTCTGCGGCGCTCTGTTACGTCATAGCGCCACTTCATCGGCGCCGCCACATTTTGTCTTCTGCTCCATCCGCTTTTGCCCAAACCGTGAACAAAATAAACTTTTCGGATGAGGTCAATTCGTACCCAAAAATGGTTGAAAAAGCTATACCAAATGTTTGCATTTGACGCCTCATAACTTTGTTTAGAATGGTCAGATCGGCCTAATTTTGGTGCCATTCCATTCAGCTCTTAGAGAGACGCTTCGAATCAGCTATTTACTGCTGTCCTTGGTACTATTTGGGCTGAAGAAATACCAAACATTTGGTAGCTTTTTCAACCCAATTTTTGGTAGCCAATTAATCCACTCACAAACTTTTTTGCATTAAGCGACACTTGAAGATTTTTAATTTTAAATGTTCACCGGCTCCGTTGGCGGTTCCTATGGAATAAACTGTGAATATGGCACCACCAGAAGCACAAAAAGCAATCGTCGGATCCACGCCAATGTGGGCCACTGCAAATGCGGCCGCAGCTTTTGCTGCTGCTGCGAGCTGTTCTTCACCAGTGTGGAGACTGTGAGTTTTAAATAGTGGAAAATTCCACAAAAAACACGAGAAACTTGGCTTTTGGAGAATTCATGAAATTTTGGGTAAAACATTTTTCAAACTCTAAAATGTGACCATTTCCAAAATCGCTTCCCAGGGCGCCCGAGCAATCGCCATTTACGGCGCTGCGGTGAGTCTGGCCGTTGTGGCACTGCTCTGGTTGGCGCCGAACAACAGCACCATTCTGCCCTATTCGCCATTGGTATCAATAAATTCGGATCAACAAAAAATAAAAAATAGAAGAAACAATGGCAACCGATAAACTGCCCCGCAATAAAGTGCCCCGCCTGGATATTTTCGCTAATCTGCCCCGCCTCACCCAAATCAACTATTGT